>JAODTR010025502.1:0-23211 GCA_025399935.1 Amblyopsis rosae
TGAAACTTTACTGTACCATACAGTAAAGTTAGTTTTCGTCTTGGATCATCAGATACCATACCTTTGATGTCCTGTTCATGTATTTATGTTGGTATCGCCTCTTGCTTTTTTGGGTTTAGAAAAGCAAAAAAATAGACACCTCTCTCTTAGGCTTGTAAATCCATGTGTAGTCTAAAACGTTCACCATTTCGGCAATTCCCCTAAAAGCTTGACAATTTCCTTGCGTATAACATAGATTTGTACATTGACCGTTCTTGGAAGGGGAATATTTCAGAGCCGTTTGCTTCTTGTTTGAATAGGGAGATATATAATAGCATGTGTTGTTGACCAGTGATCATGTTGGCATGTTGACCAGTGACCAGTGATGTGTAACCATGTCAAGACAATTGCGCTGCAACCATACATTACGCAAATCTTACTTACAAATACTTACTTACTTACATACTGTGTGTGTGTGTCTGTCTTTTATTTTGTGTGTGTGTGTCGGTCTTTTGTTTTGTGTGTGTGTGTGTGCTTGTTTTGTGCGTGTGTATGTGTGTGTGCGTATGCGCGTGTGTGTTTGTTTGCGTATTTGGTCTGCCGAAACCAATTGGCATGGTTATGTGTGAAGATAAATAGATTCAATCTTCTTCTGTTGAATTTCCCATAAGAACATTCCAGACTTTGAATTTGTGTTCCAAATCATGATGCCTAAAATGAAGTTAGTATGATTTGCATTGAATTGCACCAGTACCATATGAAAACAATTTTAGCAGTTTAAAGTTGATTGTGTGCAGTTAAATATCTGGTGTCCATGAAACAGTAGCACGGTGCAGCTCTATTTGCATAAACACATTTAAATTCAAATGATGTGCATTGTATGCCAGCTTCTCCGCTGTCCCATTGCACTAATGCTAATTCCAACTCCTCCGAGATTTCCTAAAAACACAAACAATAATACTCCTGGCCATTGCAACACTCCGGCAATGGGTTGGCACCAGCGCTGCACTTTAACACAAACCAAATGTAAGCCATAGCATTGTTTGGTCCCCACATTGCTGAAAACAGACACAGCCAGCGGATTTTGCGATTAGCAAGGTCACGGAGGTGGAATGTTTGTATTGCAGTGAGTTGGAATATAATTACCTCTGTTGTAATTACAATTTGCCACGCGTTAGCTGAGGGTGATAAGGCAGTCCCTTGAGCCTCAGCATAGAGTCAAGTAATGTGTACTCTCATATAAGCTTACTTTTATTACATGCCAGTATCTGGAGGTGGAGGTCACCTGTTCCACTTGGCTTTGACTTTGTTAAGTGCAAACTACACAACAGGGCTTTTAGAGGTCCGTTTAGTTTAGGTTAACATTTAGTGGTGTTGTATCTATAAATTAGAGAGGCGATTCTTGCACCTGCCAGGCATTCTGGCATGGGGCCGTATTAACCAGGCTTTGGGTGTTTCGTCACCGTTTCATTTATTCATGATACTGGTCATTGGATCAGCTCACCAATGGGAACTTTTTGTTTGTAGGATCACAAAAACCTACTTACTGCAGTAGCCAATCATAGAGCCTGCATGAAATACATTTGAATAATGCCACCTTTAATCACCTGATATATACCACCTTTTTACAAATCAAGTCCACCAATAACATTTCTAACTGAATAATCTGAAGCCATATTGTCCAAAAGAAACACGTGTTGCATTTCAGGCTCCATCCGGAACAACAACCCTGATTCATTTTGGAAATTAATCCCTGTCTAAAACAAGCCAGTTAGATTTGGCCCCAGGTTTGACATCACTTATGTTTTGGAACATCTAGCCAACCAAGTTAGGGCTCTGTAAATAAAAACATATACCACTGAAAAAGAAGCACCAAGTGAAACCAAATGTTCAAATCAAAGGGAGAAAGAATGACAATTGGAAATTGGAATGATAAGGGGATTTTAGTCTTGCGCAATATTTGTGCAAGAATACAGAGAACCGTGGAAAACCTCTACTCTGCACCATTGGGATGGGCTGACTTGTACTATCTACTACCGGAAATCAGAACTGTACTTGTGTAACAATAAATGTACTGTACACAAACTCTCCTAATCGTTGTCTCTAGCGCAGCGCCGGAAAGCATCACTAGATAACTGCCCAGATAATATCTTGTGTTACTAGTGTGAAACCAAAAACCAGTTTGTGTTCGCAAATATCAACAATCCAAGATCAGAATGAAAATATTCGGGAATTCAGTTACGTCTATTTCAAGTGTGATCCATTCAACGTTAGCCTGGCAGAAGCCTCGCAATAAAACAAACAACTCTGTGATATTGAAGAGTGTCTAATGCATCCTTCATGAAGTGCAAAATAAATCTGTCAACCTCCTCAGACGTAGCAGCTGCATGTGTTTGTGTGCATGGCGCGCTTTCATCTAAAACAAGGTTTGTGTTGTTTACCCCAGAAGTCGAGGAGGGGTTCCTCCGCTGCACGCGGCCGTGCCTCGTGGAGCTGCGCCCAGGAGAGCCGCACCCAGGGGAGCCCCGCCCAGCCGCACGCCGTCCTCCAGGGGCAGGGGCGTGCCGGCTCAGAGAGCTCGCGGCGCACCACCGCTGGCTGGGTACAGAGCGGCGCCTCCTCCCGTGGTCCAGGAAACCTACGGGGAATACGTGAGTGTCACTGTGCACGCTGCCGCATCAAGACAACGCGTGCTAGCCCTTTAAACGGGCCGCGTTTGCAGTTCCATGCGTTTGTTGTCGTAGCTGTGTTTGCATACCTGAGCAGCGTTATGGGAAGCTGGGTGAAATCAACAGCTGCCGCATATGAATACATAGGCTTCAAGTCAAAGAACCTCATGCGTTTGCCAACAGTCTCCCGCCGTACTGTCAATGCGAATGCCCCTCCCCCTCACCCTCCCGCTGACCCCACCCCCACGACGCCGGGCGCCGACGTAGCGTATTTAGCGGATCGAGGGTGAGAGGGAGGTGGCCTGCGTTTGGAAAATTGCCCCCGCAGCCCCGTACCTAACCACATCTGAGGTCGCAATTCAGATGCTTGGAGGTCATAGAGAATGACTCCTGCACCAGCTGTTCCCCATCATTGTCTCAGTTGTAAAGCGCTCTCCCGCGACACCTGCACCTGTGTGTGTGTGCGGGGGAGGGGGACCCCTAACATCTGGCGGATGATAAATCTAACCACATCGCTGCAGATTAGAGGCTGAATGAGTTGTTCTCTATGGTGTGAACACACTTCTGGTGTTCCTCACAAGGCATTAACAAATGGGCTTGTGTGTTCATCAAAGAATGACATGGAGATGTTTTGTGTTCCTGCTTGCTTGCCACCATGTGTTCCTGATTAAGTGTTCCTTGTTCCCTGCCTGCCTGCCTGCTTGTCTGGGTGTATGCGGCTTTTGCCATAGGCCACAACACAAGTTTGCTTTAGGCAAATTGCTTTTTTGTTGTGTCTGAGCCCAACCTATTTTACCGTTTGTTGATTTTGTTATGATGAGACATGGATCTCTCTCTGGATGGTTTGGTTTATTTAATCTGCTTCTATGAAAGCTTTTATTTGCATCATAATTATCAGTATTAAATTACTCTGCATCCGATTGTTACCAAACAAAATCACTGCAATGGCATTATTTGATGATTCACTCTTGGCAGTCCCAATAAGACGTGATTGAATGCAGTGATTGCAGCCAAATCTCATTTAATGTAATTCATTAGCCACATTGGGATCTCATTCTTACCTGCTGCTAATCCCACTGGAAAGGAATTAGTCTTAATATAATTATCAAATGAGGTTACATGGTATTTTTTACATTCCCTCTATATAAAACAAGAACACTATCTAGGTTGTGATATTCATTTTATTGTGGCGTAGATGTTTTGTACGTTTCGTTTACACTACATGTTTAGAGCTGATACAAATCAATGCAAATCAGTTATGATCTCAAACATTACATAACCGAACATAATGATCCTTTGACCGGTGTAGGTTGTTAGGTGCAGCATCCCCTCACTAAAACAGAACAGAACACACAAAAGAGATGTTTAAGGCTAACGTCAAAGTCAAGGACATCTACAATGCAAAGAAATTTGACCTGGCATTAAAAGACAGACAACATTGGGACCTTGCTAAAGTGTATGTAAAATATAGATAAATGTTTCGTTCTGCAGGAGAGCAATGCTTTATGTAACATTTGACTTTATAAACATCAAACTGAGCTCAGCAACATCAAGGCCAAGCATGTTTGCCTTCTACAGATGGTAAAGTATCAATGTAGCTTTGGAAAAAAACAATGTAATTTGTTCACTTGGCAGGTTCTTTACTGTCATTTTACATTTTATTAGCACTTGGAAAGTAATCTTATGAGCAGTTCATCGCCATACTGTAGGTGCAGACCTGGGCAAGGTTTGTGATGTTCTGACGGTGTGGTTTCCAAATCATTTGGAAATATTACAGAGCCCTCCAAACAAATTGTCTGCTTCAATCCCCATATTCTCTCTGTCAGGCCTGTCCCTATCTGTTACAGCCGTATTGTAGAGCACAGTGGAGCGCCTGTGATACTCCTGTTCTAACATGCAGTGCCAGGCCCTTAGTTGGCCTTCAGTAGCCTCACAGGGCAGCTCTTATCTTTTAACAACATGCCTCTCAGCTATCCAATGGCATACAAATGAAAGACTATTTCTCTCTCTCTCTCTCGCTCTCTCGCTCTCTTTCTTTGTCTCTCTCCATGTGTTTCAATCTCTCGCCCCATAACTGTCAAATTAATCCTGTGTTGGCTTGGAAATGTAACAGTAGACTGTCGTTGTGCTATTGTGATCGCTAACATGTAATTTAACAGAATGAATTAATGAATCAAATGTTACAATTGTGTCACTTGGATGTGTCACAATGTGTTCACTTTTCGTGATTGAAAAGTGAACACATTGTGAATGTTGTTTTAGATTTGCTTGGTTTTGAAAACAGCCATTTTCTTTCTTGTAACTCAATTATATAGTGTGGCTGGTCTAATAAATGGCAATAACATGCCATTGTTAAACTTTAATGTGGCCCTTAACACCGCAAAGTGCAATCCAATGTGAGTTGACAGCGCCTCGATAGAGTCGCGGGTGACACAGGGGAGTTAGAGCTAATGGAAAAGACTTGCACTGAAAACTAATCAGGACTCCTACACTATGAATATACAGAAACTCCATCTTTATAATACAGCAATTACTATGAACTCAATTAATTGAAACATTAGAGAGAAATGTACAGCGGCTGCTATAGATATTCTGGTTCTAATTTATTAACTTAATTTCATAAAAGATCATGAAAGTAAGATGTTTAGATAACTAGCGTCATAGTCTTGTACTACAACAATGTGCACTGCAGTAATAAATACCAAGTGTACAGTACGAAGAAGAGTGCTCGTGGGCATAGCACATCACATAATAAGACTCTTTGACTTTTCGGAGGTTAGCCTTGTACTGGTGCCTCTCATTATATTGTGTATTGGTTTCATTGTTCCCCAGAATCTCTGTTTTAGTCCAACATTAGAATATAGCATATAGGCATAGGTTTCAGGGATGATGCAGTGGATGTGTCAGCTTCAATGCTTAGAACAAGTGTATTTGCCACCCCCTCCCCCCAATAAAAACATTAAAGACACACTGGGGCGGCCCGATGATATTGGAGTAGTAGCCCATATGCGTATTAAACCGCTTGACAGTGTAGCAGCAACCTAGTAGGTTTAATGGTTAATGTTTTCCTTTAAATAAATATATATTTCCACCCTACACTGATGCCAAAAAGAACTCATCAGAGGAAGAACCCCCAGACCCCCGCTTTATATGTCTCCCCCAATGTTTAAATGAAATCTACGACCATGGAATATAGATTATTAATATTAATAATAATCTTAATTGTATTTTATACGTGTACTTTATATTTTTACCTTATCCAATACTGTACTTTATGTTGATGCTTGTGTAGTGTCAGATATAATATACTGTATGTACAGTATATAATTATATATAAATAATATATTTATTTTAGTTGTCATGGTACAGCCCATCAAAAGAGGGGTGATCCTTAGAGCTTCTATATACAATACTGTATAAACAAGCGTCCTATTTCAATTTCAAATCTTATTCTTTAACAATGTCTGCATGTTCTCCATTACTTTGAAGTGTGTTGTTTTTTTCAGTTTAAGTGATGCTTTCATTCACTTCAAACACTTTGTGTAAATAGTGTCATTAGCATTGTTTATTTTTGTCTTTTCTTATTTTTTTCTTTGAGAGATAGCGCTATGATGAAATATCCAGATTAACAGGCATTCACATCAAAACAAGTTTATTTTGTAATTGATCAAAAACTTACATTTTGTAAATATATAGTATATGAAAAATAGACAAAGAATAAATTAACTTTTTCATTGTTTAGTATGGTAATATGTGGGAGACAATTAGTTTATAAATATAAAAGCAGTCTGTCCAATCAGCCTTCAGATCCAGACATGCTAGTCATAAATATACATGAAACGAATTTGGAGAAAACATTATATATTGTTGACTTTGACATAATGCACATCAAAACTACAAACAGAACTACATTTCCAAGATTCATATATCCTGTCCTCTCTGTAATGTATTATGTTTAGGGTTTTCTGCCATAGCCCGTTTCCTGAAATTTCCCTTCCTGTCTTTTACAAATGTAATTTTTTTGTTTATTATTCCTGACATACTTATAACTGACTTCCAAAGTTGTTGTGTAACAGCTATTCAAAAGCAGCTATTATTATTATTATTATTATTATTATTATTATCTCCTCCACATATGCAAGTGAAATGTATGGTTACATTTCTTTTATTACTATTACTTAAGTAAAATAATAGAAAAAGATATAATATTTTGTTGTATAAATTTTTCTAATATTTTCAGTTGGCATTGAGAAACCGGATGCTTTATACATTTGTAACCCATGGACATTTGTTGTTAGAAAATTGGAAATTCCAAGCCACTTTGATTTGTATTGTATCCATATTTCCCACAAATAGATGGCACTAAACTAATAAACAGAAACAGCAAAACGGTTTTGACTGCTCCAGGCAGTATACTGTATAAAAAACCTTTAGACAGACTAGATCCAGAGAATATCTCACCCAAGTTGCTTTGATGAGAATCATATACAGTACTGCTTTCATACATATTTTAATTTTTTTCTGGAGGATTAAAGATAGCAGGCGAAATCCAGATGCTGTCATTTGGCAAATGCATGTTTCTAATCAGGCATTAGGGTCTTAATTTTAATATGGACGTGATGAGTATTTCCTTCTGCTTCTGCTTGACACTGGTTTTAACCATGCAAATCAGGGGCAGATGGAATTAGCAAAGAAGTGTGTGGAGGATGACGGCTGTGTGGCTAGGGGTCGAGGTCTTTTGTGGAACATAAATCCCATTTATCCCAAATTTGGACGGGTGCAGCAGTGTTTTGCTTTGATGTTCCTCTTGGCAGGGCTTTGGTAGGGTGAAGAGGGGGAATGGGGCCGATTGCGGGAACGCCAGCAGATGTTCTCTGATGAAACAGAGCCAGGGTGTCAGCCTTCTGATGTCTGTCACTCACTCGCTTGACACATAGACAAGAGCAGAACAGGGGATTTCCACTCCAGCAGAGATCTCCATAGCTTGCTGCTGCGGTAACAACAGCAAAACACATGTGGCTAGATCAGTGGGATGGGACCCCCCATTGTGTGCAGTGATGATTACAGGTGGTGGAAAAGACAGTATGTACAGTTTACTGTACATACATTTGATTTATAAGAATATTAACATGGCTGAAATGATTTGAAAATCACTAAGCTAGCTGCTTACTGTACTGTAGTCTATATCGTTCAATATATTGTTTCCCCGTCTGTAGGAATATGATGATGACTATGGCACTGCATACGACGACCAGGGCTATGAATCCTATGACAACACCTACACTAATCAAGGACAAAAGTAAGTACAGCACTTATGTTGAGTTTAAAATTAGTCGTCAAGCCTGCCTTGCTTAACAACTAAAATTGGTACTTATTTTAAATTGGAAATTAAAACTTGAGAAGAAGCAGAAGAAAGTGGTTAGATATTAATACAATTTAGTTTCTCACCATGGCACCGGAGAAAATGGAAGAAGTTGAAGCCACTTATAAAGTCAAATTAAATTGAAACATATGAACGGCTCTCGTAATAAATTGTAATTATTAAATGTAAGCTAACAATATAGGCCTTATACATCGGTCCAGGTGAGTTGGCCAAGCATCAAATGTATCCATTCATTGCAGTTAATTAAGTTCCATTCATTCCTGCGGTAATTTAAACACCTTTTTTAAACATCTTGTCAATAAGACACCTTTGTCAAAGCTTCTCATGTGCCACCCTAGGTGGCTCCATTTAACACAGGGGCCTGCACAGCTAAATAGGGAATATTGATTTCTTTTTTCTTCAAACATCCAGGGAGCCATCACCCTCTCCGTGCCACATAAGGTCAAAGGCTTCACTTTAGGTTGCTGATGTGACATGATTCTATTTTGTAAGACTGAACACTAACTCTGCATGCAACATGTAATATTTTTATGTTTGCCTGCCTGATCAATTCAATGACTCTTGGTGCACTTTGAATGTCAGAAAATGCATTGTATTAAACGCAGCTGTAAATATTGAGAAAAAAAATAGAAGATAAATAAATAGCAAACGTTTTATTCTATCACTCACTTTATTTTGAGCAGCGTATTGATGCTTTCGCTGGCTGCGCCTGTGTCGAGATTGAATGCCACCCAGTTCTTAGCTATCATTTATGCTATGTCTTCTGCTATCTCATCTCTCTCTCTCTCTCTCTCTCTCTCTCTCTCTCTCTATCTCACACACTCTCTCTCAATGTAACAGCCTAAAAGCCTGTTATTAGACGTAGAGATGCTTGTGGGGGGAGGGGTTGTTGGACAGGCTGGCCTGGCTATCTGCAGCTATTTGTTTTAAAAGCAGTCTTGTGAATAATCGCCAGGGCTTAGGGCAGAAGAAAAATGGAGTCCATCACAAAAGTGCTGGAGGCGTGGCAGACTCAAAGAGATTTTCATATCTTTTATCTGTCGAGAGACAAGGCAAACAATGGGACCCATGCAGACAGGGGAGACTGTTCCCCAGGAGAAAACTGGCTGTTATTTGTTGACGTCTTAGATGCAGTTAAAATGTTGTTTTATTACTGTGTTCTGATGAGTAATACAGGAAGGAACTGGTATGGTATAAGCACAGGATACACCGATTTGTAAGATTTGTCCTCACAGGAAGTTAGTATTAGATTGAAATTGCTTATTTTCTACTGCATAATATCTTATAGACCTTCACAGAATATAGATTTTTTTTATATAACTGAAAATAAGTTGAATATATAGAGATATTTTTCATATATTCAGTGAAAACGTTGTTCCTCTGTTACTGCTAAGCTATGTACAGGATTGCTATATAGTACCAGGGATTGCACCGTGACACTACACAATACCTTCGCCCTTGCAGGCGTTTACGTTTTTTTCCCTCCCTGGTGGACAAAAGGTGCAGCCTTCAAGCCCGAGAAGAGCCAAGCTGTGTCCCAGCTGGAGCGTGTGGGGTGAGACACATGGACAAGACATCGCCTAACAATACGTCAGTTGCCTAAGGAGCTCCACAGTCACCACATCTGAGCTCTGAGTGTGTGGCAGGACAGCAGCAGCTGGAGGATAACAAGCAGAGCAATTTACCGTCTCGCTGTCATGCAGGCAGCCTGACGGCTCGCTCGCGCTGGAAACAGGCCTGCCATTTTGTGAGCCTGGTTTTCTGAAGCTTGGCTTATTTAAAGACGTGTTTTTAATTGCAGCGTTATTTATATCTGAAAAAAGGGCGGTTGTAAATATTCAAAACATTTGACACATTTTAATAATGCTTAAATAATTACTGCATTTTACATTTGTAAATGTACATACATTTGTGCCTGGAATTATTGTCATATTTGAAACCAACGTAAAGGTTTTACTTTGAAAGTCAGATCAAATGCCCCTCCCACAACTGACTGGTTGATTGGCACTAATCTTTACTCCTCTTCTTACCATATGCTTACATTCTTCCCCACCCATCCCCCTACAGCCACAATCACTGCCTGCGTTCTAAACAGTGAGGGTACAGTGTAGGTACAATTGAGAAGTCCATCTTTAACATTGCGTACATTGCATAAACACAGTGTACATTATGTCATGCATCGGCAGGCGCGGGAGCCATTTTCAAAACCAAAAGAAAGGCGAGTTGAAATGCAAAAGCGGCTACGCTAACCTTGACACATGAGACTTGAGTGCCAAATGAGCCTTTTTAGTTCCCCTAAGACATTTAGACACATTAACATATTTCAGAAGAGCTCTGGAGCCTTGGGAGAGAGGGGGGTGACAGCTCATGGCAGCTGGAACAGCATGCAGATCACAGTGGCTTCTCCTAGTGTTTCCATGCAGCTCGCTAACCTAGCGTCTCGTCAAAAGGCAGGGGCACATCTGGGCAGAGCGCGGTGCACGTCAAGGTCAAGGACACCCGGGAGGAGGATCTCTAATGTTATTGGGGAGGAGACGCTGTTGTTGCTACGGTGACAGGCGAGGCCCAGACTCCCCTACACTGAACACGTGGATGAGGTCGCGTCGAGGTCGGCTCTGTTGCCATCTGAATCATTGGGGGACACGGGGTGATACTGTGCACCTCCCTCCCCTCCTCTCACCCTCCCCTCTCCCAGCCAGGGCATGGCATCACGGCTCTCCCAGAGGTTTTAGGAGGCGAGTCTGTGTGACTGTTGTGCAGAAGGGGGCGTATAGATCCCTGAGGAAGAGCTTTGGATGTCAGGGCAGGGTACAGGTTGTGGATACATGAGGGCGCAGTGTGTGTGTGTGTGTGGGGGTTATTGGCTGCCTATCATGAGTGCTGTTTAAAGTAACACACAGTCTAAAGTCAGCCTGTCACCTAACCCTAGCCCCCACCGCACGCACGTGTACACACACACGCGCGCACACACAAACACACAGAAACATAAAAATAAAATAAAATAATATCTAAAATGTTATAAATGTTGTCAATATCAGATACGGTATATAGAGCTGGAGCTCCTATTATAAAACAACAGAATAGCTGCCCATAGACAGACCAGCTAGGGCCAGGCAGAAGACGGGCAGAATTCGTTTTATGTGTGTGCCATCTCAACAGGGGGCACTTGCCTTGCAATCAGCCACCGTGTTAAGCAATCACCAGCCTATCCATCAGGAGGATTTCTATTTGAAATGATGCAAGCCTCATTTCATAGTGTAATGCAGGCTGCGTTTTCATTGAGTCCATTGTTGTCATAGAAATCACTTGTGAGTTCTGTACAGCAATCAGACCAGAGGGTTTATCTTTTTTTTCTTTCTTGACTTTGACTTTTATCAGTGGCTGGCTTATTTGTTCAGCCTTGTGCCAAGAAGCAATGAGTGATGGGGAATAAAATGAAGGAACACATCATCAAGGATCAAGGAAGCAATGTTGCACTGGGATACAAAGTCCTTCATGTGCAAGCTCTTGTTCAAGCTCTTGTGCAAGCTCTTGTTCAAGCTCATGCTCTTGCTCATGCTCATGCTCATGGTCCTGCTCATCTCCATGTGTTGCTGTAGACGTGCTATCATCGTAAGACCAACAGTACCTCTGAGAGCTAGGGCCTATATTTCGGGAATTCCGGTGTAGCCGGTAGATATCCAGCCAAAGAATCATCGTTTACAGTTAGCAACCTGAGAATGTGAAAATGGAGTTGGAGTCGAGCTTGGCTAAGCTCTATAACCAGATATAAAAGCACATGAATATGCAGATACAGTTTTATATTTAAATTTTCGTCAGACAACAGCTGTTATATCCGAGAATGCATTTCAGCCAATGTAGCCCGCCTCTTTCACTGTCCACCCCCTGCATTTTACCACACTACAAATAAAGATCTGACCACGGGCAACGTTTTTATTGTTTTCTAAAGCTATAGCTTCCGCATCCAACATCTTGTGCTTCTGCCTACAGATTCTGCATATGCAGCTATCTGTTGATAGAAGTAGGCCTGTGTAGTTCATGGAGAGTGAACTGGCCCATGCGGTCTGCGCAGCTTCTACTAATGTCCTGCTTGATTTCTTCAAATGTATCACAGAGGACTGGAAGACTAATGGCAACGTAAAGAAACAAAGTCCACTAGGGATGTGTACTACATCATTCAGATTTAACACCGCCATCTGTCTTTGCAGTTCTCTGGGAACAGCAACATCAGTGCTTAAGACCAGGGATTCGTGGAGATGACAGATGTCCACGAGAGGAGGTGTTTGAACCTGTAGGAGAAATAACCCTCCACCCCCCACCCCACCCCCCGTATCAAATTCCCGGTTAGAAGCGCGTTTATCTAATGCCCGCCATGTTTGTTCTTGAAAGTCCCGCCGGCGGTTCAGACAGATTGGATTTTCTGCCGGGCGTTCTGGTCTCGGTTTGCGTCGCTGGGAGACGCAGAGCGGCGGACGGCTTCCACTAATGAATGTCAAGTCAAAAGCTGACCTATTTAGAAAGTCAAAAGTGCTTTCACACCTGTGTCGACGCAATGTGTCTCTCCACCGAGCTTTGAGCATCCGAGGCGGGCTCGTCTTAAGGCGAGGGGTTCATTCTGCCAGCTGTGCAGATTGGACTGTGTGGAGCTGTAATTTGGAATCAATGATGATTAATGTGTCGTGTGTGTGTGGCTTTGTCACACAGGCATGGCCAAATTATTTTTCAGTTGAAATATTCATCCAGTTATATATCAACCTCACCAACTTGTGAGCTATTTTCAATACACCCGCTGTTTCGTTTCATTCTTTAAATGGCAGATATCAACAGAGCATGGAAATACCACTTTGAAAATAAAATAAAATCTCTTATCTTCTCTCTCTCTCTCTCTCTCTCTCTCTCTTTGTCTCTCTCACTCTGTGGTCATCTGCTGCTGTTGCTCATCCCCTTCCATGTTTGATGTGCATTCACAGAGGCTAATCTGCACACCATTGTTCCACCTTGTTAATTACATTTGTGTCACCGTCCTGTCTGTTGAAAGCAGTATGGCCGTTCTCCTCTGACCTCTCTCATTAACAAGGCGTTTTAGCACACATAACCTTTTTTTTTTTTTTTTTTTTTTTTTTGCTTTTCTCACCATCCCCTGTATAGGGACTATTGTGTGTGAACATCCCAGGAGATCAGCAGTTTCTGAGACACTCAAACCCGTTTGGCATCAACATTCATTCTACAGTCAAAGTCACTTAGATCGCATTTATTTTCTGATGGTTGGTCTCAACAGCAGAATAAATTCTTGCCCATGTCTGAGTTCCTGCCATGTGATTGGCTAGTTTTCACGTTTAATGTGCAGGTGTACCTAACAAAGTATAAGTTTGCTACCATCTTGAATCGCTTTACAATTGTCACTTGAGAGACAGCCAATTGGTGTGGAAAATGTGCTTCATTGTTCCTTCTTTCCTCTCGGAATTCACATGTCGGGGAAACGAGAGAAACAATGACGAGAAGAGTCGTAACGATATTGATCAAATGTCGCTCCAGGAATTAGTTTGTAATCGTTTTTTGGTGGACTGCTCTAATTTGTGGAAAGAACACGAACATACTTGGCAGCTTTCAGCAAATCAGACTGCAATTGCAATGCAGTGAGTGATTCAAGGGTTAATCTACTGCAAACCAAGCTTCTGTTTATTTTTCAGGGACAGAACATGAATTCAAATGTATACAAATTCCGTTCTCAAAATGTGATCATGTTTTCTGAGATCCTGTCTAGTACAATATATGTGCTATGTTTTCATCTTTCCAAGTAGGCAGGATATTTCTAGTGGAAACCATGTGTTGGCCAGGTTGTGACAAATTGATTTCCATGACATTTATGAAAATGTTTTTTTTTGGGTAAGTGTATTACTGTGGAATACACCCCAGCGTTTTAGCATAATGCAAAATGTAATTATTTAGTATCCTGTCAGGTCTTGTCACTGGCTACATAACATGACAGGCTGAAACATGCGTTCAAATGTAACGCATTTCACCTCTACCGCCTGCTCTTTGCCGCTGAGCGATGGTGCCGACAACATTTCGGTGGCTTGACATCCGTGGCAGATGCATTTTGGCACCTCTGCCGCGAGGGCTGATTGAAAACCCCACACTCTACGGTCGCAACAGCTGTGCCTTACATCGGTTGCGCATGGGGAAAAGGCCTTTTTGCTTGTATAGGTTTTGAGCTGTTTGCTGCTGAGTCATGATATTTATGCAAAGCCTGACTTAAAGAGCAAAATTCTTTAGGACACTGTCTTATCTCATAAACCATAAAATAGGCATCTCGCTCCTTATAGTCTTGTGGTAGTTATCATAGTAGTTGTATTAGTAGTGTTTATTTTAGGTTTGAAAATATGCATACATTGTTCAATGGTTTTGTGTTTTAAATAAACAGTATATAGTGGTATACTAGTGTGGTTAATTCTCAATTCAAGGTGGTGGGTTCAATTGAAGATTGGATGTTTTCCAAACTTCCCCTAAGATGTTTAACTCCTACATCCTCCTTCAAATACTTCAGTCCAAGTTGATTTGGATAAAAATATAAAAATATTGTAAGCATATATAAGCATAAATAAGCATGTTATGCTATTAAATAGGAAGTGATTCATAACTTCTGACCCCTCATACAGGTCAGTGGATTTATTATCTACTTTTTGGGGGTTGGTGTGGTAGTCTGGTAGGAACTGGACATGCTCCACTTGGAATTGTTTCCAGTCATTGCATCAAAATGGGCGTAGATCTCGGGCAGACTTTAACCAGTAAGCTGTATCACTTAGCTATCTTAACTAGCTCTACTCTTCCACCCGATATATTATAATACATCCATGGTTCCACCCCGCCACTGATTGTTCCACCAACCATAGTAACCGAGCAAACCTTTATGCGAACAGGGTTTCCAGACCCTCATCTCTCAAATAAAACTGAGCTAACATCAATGGTCGCCAGATAGAGTTGTTGTTTAGAAAGTCTTAAAACTTTACAGTATCAAAGCACTTTAATGAAGAGTGTAATTTAGTGGCTGTTGAATGACATCATTACCACTAGTCTCAGGAGTACAGACCTTTAGTGTGTGGAGGCATTGTGTGTTGAAGCAGTCAGACACCATTGGACAGTAGCTTTCTAATCCAGAGAGGGCAGGAGAGCCCTGTCAGCTGATAGACTGACAGAGAGAGAGAGAGAGAGAGAGAGAGAGAGAGAGAGAGAGAGAGAGAGAGGGGCCCAGCTGCCATGGCTCACGTCAGCTCAGTGGCAGCCATATGATGAATTGCCTCTCTTGAATGATGGGAGCGTTACTGAATGATACCGATGCCGGATTGTTCTACCGGCAGCTCGCCCGGGGTCCACAGATAAATAAATATATAAGAGAGAAGTGAACCAATGCACCCCCCACCCCCATGTTTTATTTTTCATTAAAGTTGCCATCCCTCATAGATCTTCATATGTGATCAAATGGAACGGTATGCTTTTTCTTTCTGTCTTTCTTTCTTTCTTTCTTTCTTTTTTTGGTGGTAAAGGAAATTGCCTTGCAAAGCCATGGAGGTAGTGAGGTTTTGATTGATTGTTAGTTGTCTGGCGTTTTGCCTGACATATTTATTGTGTCCAGGAGAGCAGCGCGAGACATGCCCTGTGACAATCCCATGACAGTCTGTATCGCACGTGTGCCTTCACCACGCACGTCACGGCCAAATATGTGCTGTGATGTTCTGCCTCAACTTCAAGTCATTTCCCCTCTCTTTACAGCTTCTGCAGGTGTACACAGTTTAGTGTACAGAGCATACTGTATACTTCCTATCACGTTTGCCACTGCATTCTGACTGACTAACTGATGTCTTTTCCCTTCCCACAGCTCAGATGACTACTATGAATATGGCAGTGGGGAGTCGTATGATTCCTATGGTGAGTTGCACATTTACAATTGCATTTCCATTTGCTCTTTAATCTGTATTGAGGAATATTGTACAGCTCTCAAGTAGTACTGGTGTATCTGAACAAGAATGCAAACTATTTGTTAATAATATACTGGGGTGTATATTATACAGTAGGCTACTGTATACTGTATTTTATTATTCTGAAAAAGTGTATTTAGTAAATGCAGGTTTAGTACGCAGTCAACAAAGAATATAAATGCTACTGTGTAGTAGAGCTAATGTATTCTATAATGCTCCTACTGTCACAAATATGATGGCATATTTTCAATATGATGCTTGATGAGCTTTGATTGAAGGCTAAATAACATAAAAATTACAAAATGGAGCTTTTGTTGTGGTGTTGCTGCTACCGGTTTGTGTATGCGGTTTAGATTGAAACACTGGTCCTAGCTGTTGCATGGCACATTTCATCTTATGTGTCGGACCACCCATATAACGTAGCAACATTTGAACAAACTGCAACAAAATATCAGTACAACTCAAGAACCAAGTGAGTCACATTGCTTTTTCATACCTAATGACATGGCAATGTTACTGTGTTCAATCAATTCTCTGTAACATAATTGTCACATTGTGATAAACTGAAACACTGTGCAGCTAAATAATTGATTGTCAAATCCATTATTTATTGTAGTGACTGTAATGTGGTTTGGAAAGTGAGTTAAACATAATATAAGCTTATATGTTTCTTGAATTAATTTCCCAGTGTTTTCTACCTCTCAAGTGGAACTGCCAAACACATCAGGCCATTCATTGTAGGTGCCAGCACAAACAATGTAAAACAACAGAGCACATAATTGCTGTATAGGTCAGAGAGAAAACGCTGCCCAGCTGTTGAAAGGAAACGTCGGGGATAAACGGGTTTGATGGGCGTCCTTGTTCTCAAACACAAGGTTACCTTGGTGTATCTCTTTAAAGTGACTGTCAGTAAAAGGTTGACAGGTTTAATTAAGGAGTATTGGTTATGGCCTGTCAACAGAGAGCATTCCGCTAAGGAAGGGGAAAAAAGGAAAAAGAGCTCTTTGTGTTCCCAAGCTCTGGGGAAGACTCCTTTCTGGCAGAAGGCTCAGACAAAGGTGACCATCGATACTGGCACTTTCACATTCAGAGTACCTGAAGGCTCAGAGAAGGCCAGATGGGGCTAATGATAATTGTGACCTTTTATTCTAGGAAGCACTTAACAGGTCCTTTTCAACTTGCTATTCAGTCGCCTGAGTCAGTTATCTGCAATGCGTTCTTCCAGGTGAAAGGCAGGCGTCTTCATGTGGAACCATACTGTCACCGCTTATTGCTTTTACAGAGGAAGTCTTGAAAACATCCTGGAGGAAATTGAGGAACGCATGAATAAACTAGTTACACAATTCAATCTGTCTTTAATCACTCTGCATCTGTTTCTTTTATTGTCTCCCCCCAGGTCAGGAAGAGTGGGCAAATAGTCGAGGCAAGGCGCCATCAGCACGAGTCACCAAGGCGGTGTTCCGAGATCAGCCATATTCACGATATTGAACTGTTTGCACACCGTCCACATGACTCCCCATGGCAGTTTCAACCTAAGTAATGGATTTTTTTACGGACGATCCCGCATTTTTAAAAATTGAAATGTAATTAGGCCTCCTCATAACACAGGAAATGGTGACACGAAAGACAATGATTGAGTAACGTGTGTTGTTATTTTTGTTGAATTTGGCAGCTCCCCGTGACAAAAAGATGTAATGTACAATATATAACTATTTCTGGGACCTAGCCTTTCCTTCTAGGATAAATCTAATCGACATTGATACATTAAGTTTCTCTCTCAGCTATGTGGTCATAAAGAATCACATTGTATCAACGTGTTTTACTTTATAATGATTACTAAATTAGTATAAAATGTTGGTACAGTGTTTCTACAGTACACAGCTGTATGTGCAACTTCATGTAAAACCCTCTACACTTATGAATTGCGTGGTTGAACACTTTAAAATGTAGTAGTTTAGTTCTAGCAAAGTGCAGTAATGTAGATAGTTTCATTTTCTGAAGGGGTAATATGAAAATTGTGTCCCTTGTAAATTCTGCCTTTACCAAACGAAAAGAGGAAAGTCATAATGTGTATACAGTACATATTGTATTTCTGTTTTCTCATTTTGTAAAATATTAGTCCTTAAGTGTTAAAGGGCTTATAAAAGCATGTTGTGGAGCTGTTGTCAGATATTGTCAGCTGTTTTATTCTTAAAGCCTACAGTATGTAATTGATTTTGATTACAAACCCAGTACATCCCCTTAAAATCATCTTAAATAGTTGATGTATTTACTGTATAAAAGAAAACAATAATATAAATAACACTAACCATAGTTGCATAACTTTTCACTTTTTAAATTAAATTTTATAGCGTCTGTACTTTTAACAAGTAATTTAGATATATTATTTTAGTTGGAAAAATACTTACAATATTTAGTTCTAATAATAAGTTTTAAATAATAAATAATACACTGATGAAATGGTAAGGGTTCCCATTTAGAAGCTTTGTTTAACTATTTTAATTTTACGCTTATGTAAGCCCTTTAATATTATCTTCTTGGTTGATGCTGAATAAACGTTTTGAAAGAAACAACTGTGTTGCAGAGAATAATTATGTTTTCATAACAAACAAAATAATCTAAACTAAAACAAAAACAATAAAGTTTGACAATAACTTTGTGAATAGAAATTCAATATTAAACAGGAATGTTCTTGCAAAAAGTGGTATCAGGTTGGCATTTTAACAAAGAAACCAGTACCTTAAAATCTGTGACTTTGCATAACATTTCTATATTAAGCAAGCTCTCGAAGATTACATCTATTATATACATCCTTATTGATTTAGAATTACAAATTATTCTTATTCACGTATTATCACTTAACACTTATTCTTGACCATGCAAAGCACAGCATGAAAGCCCTGTTGACCACTCTATAGTCTCTCTATAGGACATGTACAGAATGGGGGGGTTCTTTCTGTTGCTGTTTTGTTTGTTCTGCTCTCCTCCGGTCATGGCGTTGTTTAAAGAGCCTGCCTTTGGCCCCGTCCATTAAAGAGACTCTAAATGACCCTCAGCTGACCTCCGCAGAGAGAGGATGGCAGTAGCTGTTAAAACAGACCTCCGTCCCACAAGGTAATCAAACAGACCAGATTTAATAACCTCAACCCTAACATAGTCTGACATAAACCCTAACTAAAACTAAAATGCAATATTTTGTTTCCTGTCTCTTTTAATTCTTTCCATAATCCAGCCACAAAGCTGGGAATAATTAGACATTTTATAAACCAATAAAGTAAGATAAATAGAAGTAACGGAATTGTATAATGAAATAACTCTATCCTAAGACATTGATAAAATATGTCCTGTGTTAAGATTCAACCATAAAATGTCAGATATCTAGGTCTTGTCTGTGTTCTTTTTGCCAGTATCTCTTTGTTGTGTATGGTATAGTCATACGTTTGTTTTTGTTTGATTTTAGGTTGCATCCAGGATTCGACAGTGCAGTCAGTCCTTCTGATTATCAAATGCCCGTCAAAGGTACGACTGTATAATGTTTTATATCATAAATTCAGAAATAGGATACAGAAAATATAAAATAATCATGCAATATCAAAAATGTATTTGAGGAGGTTTTCTTGATGGGTAAAAAACGTTGTTTCAGGGGCTCAGAAAATCCTTCAGGATTGTCTCCAGTTTGGGAAGCTCCAGAGCGCAACCCTTAGCTTTCCTGTTACGCCCTTCCAGAGGCTGTGCCACCCTTTGTGCCAGTGCAATTAGTCTTAAAGACTGTTCTCTGTGGAGACGGGCCCTGTGCCTGCACAGTTACACCAACAGGGTTCCTCCTAATGCAAACATTTCCAAAGCCATGCCTTGTGCCTTTTATTAAGCGTACTTTTAAAGCTCCACTCCTCGGTTGTGCTTCCACCCAAGCTCGCTGTTTATGTTTCATATACAATTGTGTGTGTGTGCGGTAGAGAGCAGTGTAAGCATGTGAGCTTCATATGTGGGGGGAGTATAGAGGTGCAGAAGCTAATGGGAAACGATGCACACAAATCGAGGAGTGTTCCTTTAATCGGACCCATTTGTTCTTTGATGTAAAAATAAAATAGCCTTCACGAGCAGAACTGAATGTGATGATTGAACGATTGTTGAAATGAAATAGTTTTCATTAATGATTATATTGAAGCCTTGTGTCGTTCTTTCTCTTGACTTTATTATTCTTTAATAACTAGTGTGATTATGGTGAACCACATGAAGTTCATTCTAAATTTCAAGAGCACAGAATGTCACATTTAACTGGAAAGTGGAAATGAAAATGCCCGGCAGCAATTGTGAGAGAGAGAGAGAGAGAGAGAGAGAGAGAGAGAGAGAGAGAGAGAGAGAGAGAGAGAGAGAGAGAGAGGATTGATCCCGCTGTGACCAAATGGTGGACATTCAATTTTCACAGCATGTGAACTGAGGTGAAATCTAGGGGGAATGAGCCGGACTGACCTGTTTAGAACCAGAGAGGGCCAAGAAAAAAAAGAACAAAAAAGATAATGTGTGTTTCACACATCTTCCTTCCCCCTGGAGAGAAGAGAACCCTGCAAGGCAAATGGCATTCTCATATCAGTCCATTTCCCTTAGACATTCATGTACAGGATATACATTTTGCATACTGTACGTTAAGGAGTGTGATGATCTAACTGTGGACCTGGGAGCAGGATTTAAACAATCATGTCATATTTCATAATGTCATTTTCATAAGTATTTTTATTGCATTTTGTGTCGTCGATTAAGATGCATTTAAATCAAAGTAAAAACATGCCTTATTGTTTGCTGAGGTTTTATACACTATGTTGATATCAGTGTTGTTGTATTTGTGCACTGTATGTTAATTTTGTATTATTTTTAGCACATTGGTTTTGGATTACTTGTATGCGTTACTGTTGGAATGGTACAGGCTGGCATTCAGGACTACTCTGCACCCCATCCCAGATGTACTCCTTAATAAGAATTGACTTCAAAGGATATTACAGTTCCAAAATAGCTCCTCTTCGAATGGAGAGATTCATTCCTTCTCGTGCATGAGTCCAAATGGGCCAGCCCGTATTCCGCTCAGCTGTGTGTCCACGGTGGCAGACAATAGTTTTCCATTAGAGGAAGTGATTCTCTCCAGAGTCTCCGGCCAAGCCCCAGACAATAACACAGTGGCTCCGGATCTCGGGAGTGAGCCTCTCATCACCTCCCGGGGCTGAGTCCACTCTGAAGTGGCTTATAACGATAGGCTTATCTCAAGTAAGCTTGTCCAAGTTAATAAAGTAAGAGCAGCTTATTTGATTAAGAATGCATACAGAGGAGGAGGTAGTGATCCTGTCATCGGGGGAGACGGGTCCATTCACTGCGCCGCTGTCTGGCCCCAGACCAACACATGGCATTTCCACTCTGTTTCGCTTTGGTCTAAAGTCAAACTGAACAATAGTCAATACGTATCATGTGCCAACGATAAACCAGCAAACATGTAGGCTAACAAGGTGAGTGCTGTGTTTATAGACTTGTGTTGCTTTTAATCAAGTTAACGTTTGTGACCATGGCTTCTGTAATTACCTCAAGAACCTGTGATTATAACACAGTGGTCAAATTTGAAGTGCCGTATTTTCGTTTGACCTTTTATTGTTTTTTGTTTTGTTTACTAAGGCCTACAATTCAGCCAACTGTAATGACTCATCAGAAATAATTAAATGCCGGCAGTTAAGCTACTGTATAAAGACATGGGTGTCTGGCTTAACTCTAATGAACACAAGAACAAGCAATTTTGTAAATAATAGAAATAATATGTAGCAAATAGTATTGGTATGTAATTCAATATCACACACACTGTAAAATTATTACTAACATTGCATAGAACAACTCATTTAGAACAATATATTTCAATGCTATTCTTCACATCAAGAGGAATGTTTAAATGCCATTGTATTTATTACTCAAGTATGCAATCTAAATATGTTTATTATACTGTAAAATAACCTACTGTACAGTATATCCTGTTTTGTGTATATTGTAAAACAAAAATGTCATTAAATGTTCTGCTACACAAAATCTGTTCAACATTTTTTTTTATCTTGATCTTAAGCTCTGGTTATGCTGAGTCCATGTTTGATGAACATTGACACAAGCTTGTACAATTTGTAAAGATAAGCCGGTGTGCTGCGGACAAGGTGGCTTTGGAACAGAGTGTTGTGTGACCAGTTTTACTCCTACATACACAGTGCAGCAACATGTATCTGCTAATTACAATCATTTGGATATTATTTAAAAAAAATGCAATTACCTGCTTACTGTTCTTACTTATGATAATCATATTTCCGCTGAAACAAAGGATGGTTAGTCATCACTCATCACTGACAGCTACTGTGATTGACAGCAGTCTATGCAGCTGTTTTCTCTGTACATGTTTTAGTGTGCACATACTGTATCGTTATCTCAAATCAGCACATTCTAGAAACCAATAAGATAGACAATATAGGATGGATCTGACAGAATTGGGCATTGGTATAGAAGTCTGCACTGAAAACTGTTTTATTAGCGTAAATCCTATTGAAAGGTTTTGGTTAATCTCAGTGCTTGTCATGTTTTCAATCTTTCTGTGATATCTTCTACTTTAATAATGCCCTTGAAACAAAGCTTGAAGACGAAATAAGTGTGTGTGTGCATGTACGCGCATGTGAGCGGATGTGTGTGCCTGCATGACTCTAAAACCTCCCGTTTCCCTCTGCGGTTTTCTCAAATGCATCTCCTCATGTAAATACTGGAATCCTTCCACCTTGTATCTCTTCTATCTATCTCTCCGTGTCTCTATCCTTCGGGGCATAACACTATGCTAACGAAAACACACAGGTCATTATGCTCATCAACGTAAACAACAACAAACTAGCAAACCAACTACAGTAAGGAAATCACACAAGGGCAGATATTTGAGGCAGCTGCAAATTGTACAGTGTGTTCAATTATCTCAGCTTCGCTGCACCAATTACATTGAGTAGGCTTACAGTCTTTCCTAATAAAGCGAAAATCAGTTAATGTTATGTAACTGCCATTTTTGTGAGAGTAAAACAGGATAGTAAGGCAACTGTACTGTATATCTAAACCTTTTGAATATTTCTTTTTCTCCATCCATCTTCATCCGCTTATCCGGAGTCGGGTCGCGGGGGCAGCAGCTTCAGCAAGGGACCCCAAACTTCCC
>JAODTR010025513.1:0-23209 GCA_025399935.1 Amblyopsis rosae
TTGCTGATGTTGCTCGGGAAAGGGAAGTTTGGGGTCCCTTGCTGAAGCTGCTGCCCCCGCGATCCGACTCCGGATAAGCGGATGAAGATGGATGGATGGATAGTGTATATATAGTTATTTGTGGTTTAAAATGGTCATAGTTTTTGGCATTCATTTAGATGAATGCCAATTACAAATGTAAACATGTTGCAGGAAAAATTCTCTGATATTCTATGATTTGACCCCAAATATTATCAAATTCCCGGACTTTCCATGTCTGGAATATACCTTTTTAAATTCCATGAAATTCCAGATATTAACCAGTGGGAACCTTGTAATATGCATGCCCCACAAGAAATATTGACTACATTCTAATAAAACAAACATGATAAAAGTCAACTATGCGTAAAGCAACGTCATCTATGCAACATTTATTGTCTTACAGACAACAAGCTTTTAGGTAAAGCCTCAAAATGTCACAGCTTATGGCAGGGGCAACATAGTGCAAGCTCTAATTCGAAAAGCATGGGTGTCCCCAGCTCTGTCAATTAAACATAGACACAAACATACACAAATACTCACAGTAGTAAACAACATGCAGCTCATACGCCAGAGGCCCATGAGAAATCCATGCGATGTGTAAAAGCTTACAATCATACTTGTATATAATTAGTAGGCCTAAATCGTTGAAGATTAAGGCTGACCTTAAACAAGGCTCAACCATGACAGAAGTCAAATAATAATGGTTAGACTGTATGTCAAGGGAGCTCTCCAAATCTGTAATGTACACTATTTTGGCTCATCTTAACAATACATAAAAACAAGTCGTAGTAACTTAGCCATACCTGCTTCCGCTGGCTGTTGTGCGTCTATTTGCAGGAGGATATCTATGGCCCACTCAATCTGGTGTTGAGCATTAGATATGGGGAAGTTCTGACAGTAGAGCCACTCTCCAAACTCAAGCAAAAGGCTTACCTTCAGCCACTGGCTCTCTGCACTCTGCACTCAGTCAGGAATAACAACAGAGAAAGAAAATCCAGAAAAGACATTATACTGGGTAGCTGTAATAGAGTGTTGGCACCACAAGATGGCAATAGAGTGTTACAAATAGAGTATTACATAGATTGCATGTAGAAAATTGTTTGTCATGTTGTAAACTGCCCTTTTTCCAAGGTCTTTCTTGAAAAGGAGATTTATTTTTAATCTAAATGTTTACCTGGTCACTTTTACCTGGTTAAATAAAGGTGTATACCCCATTCCTGAGATATGGGTTGATCAAAAGTAATATGTAAAAGTTATTTTAGTTTAATAGGGATTACCACTAGAGATTCAATAGCATTCTGGTAGCTGGTCAGCTTTTGTTCCGCGTTGCTGGTGCACAGTGCCACCTGGTGCCACACAGAGGAAAGCCAGAACTCTCCTTCTTCCTGAAAGCGCTCCATGTCCACGTGCACGCTCTCTCCCAGGCGCACTCGCAGCAACACGCGCTGTTTCAACAAGGGCCTGCAGTCGTACGGGACATTGTGAGATGTAAGCAGCCATCCTGGTCAGATGCATTGTTCATGCCGATCCATACACTCACAGCCTATGCGTAGTGGCGGGCATGGTCCTGATGGCAGTATTCAGCACCTGCATAGCGCTCTTCCAGTCTCCTCTGTCAGAGTGGATGTCAAACAGCTGAGTGTGAATGCAGCGTTGCAGAGTCAAGTAATCATCTTCATTTGTGCCTGAACAAAACAACACAAGAAATTGTACCATACACAAATACTACTGTACACATTCTACAGCATCAGTAAGCTACTGGTGAAGGACATCCACCCAGCAAATGGGTTATCTACGTCCCCCTAAAAAGGTACAGTAGAGAGTTCCCCTGGTAGCTGACCAATCAGGTTGGTCCTTCAAGCACAGCCCCAGCCTTTAACCAATGTCTCCTCGAAGGTGTGAGCTCTACACAGCATAAGCATTACCCTGTGCTCACACAGGCCAGCCGGTTTGTAGTTCCTTGTATCCAGGTCGCTTTGTAGCCGTCGCTGGTGGGCGTGTCTGCCCTGTCACTCAAAGAGGTACGTTATGTAGACTTGCTACATGCACGGGCTAAACAAATTCATGACCAAGCTATGTAAAATGTAGGTAAACCTGTAGTCATGTAAACGCTGTGGATATAAAATTATTGCAATCATTATTTTACTACAATATAGCTTACAGATATTTGTACATTGCCTGTCAATGGTGTTAAAAACGTGTCATTCCAATTGTGAGTCGCTTGGGTTTGCGTCAAATGCATTAATACAACCTTGACAACCTGCGTCCACCCTCCGTAATTATAAATATATGTCCCGGTAAATGAAAAAGCTCACAGTATTTCCTACATTTTCGATAGCAGGGAAGAGGGAGGGGTGTCGCCGATATACATCTACTCCCTGATTGTTAAGTCGCTACACTGCGTCTAAACACTTTCTCAGTCTTGCTTGCCGGATGCTTTTTCACCCGCTGTCGCCCATATTCGCCCGGCGCTCATTGAAATTAATGAGGGTCTGTCGCTTTGTAGCAGACTGTAGATGGGGGTGTGAGTGCAGGGTTAGAGGTTGGGTTCAGTACTCACTGGAAGCATCAGAGCTCCCGACCAAGCCCTTCACTGTCTTCAAGCCTGCTACCTATGAGGAAACATCAAAATGTGAATGGATTAAAAGCATTCATATTTATGTGAGTGACATGAGTTGGGCCGGCTAACAGCAGAGTTACCCCATGGATTACCACTGGCACACATCAACGATTAAACAGCCACCTTGCCAGTGGATGACACAGAGATAGGCTATGTGATGATATGATGCGTAGTTACAGTACCATCTTATTGCTGGTGGTAGCCAAGGCACTGAGGACCTCCTCCAGGGGTGCTTGCAGCTGCCGTCTGTCTGCAGCGCTCTGTGTCAGGGGCACACAGGCGTTCCAGTAGTGCTTAACTGCAGCCCTACACAGCGCAGTGTTCCCAGCCTTCACTGCATACCTGTGGAACAGGGAGCGACATGAAGGCCATGCTGGTG
Source organism: Amblyopsis rosae (assembly GCA_025399935.1). Taxonomy (NCBI): domain Eukaryota; kingdom Metazoa; phylum Chordata; class Actinopteri; order Percopsiformes; family Amblyopsidae; genus Amblyopsis; species Amblyopsis rosae. The sequence continues at coordinate 3,021 of JAODTR010025513.1, forward strand.
AAATTAATGGCGCAGAATAAGGAACAAATGAATTGACAGCAAAAGACGTGTCACCTAACACTGGACAGGAGGATGTTCATGGCCTCCTTATAACCCTGTTGGTTCCTGTTGCACTGGTAGGCCAAGCTTTTACCCCTCAAACAGGTCACACTGCTCAGCATTTCATTCACCGCCTGCGGTCCATATCTGCATGACAGACATGGATAAAACATCAATGTATTAGTGATACGCGGGCTGACTCGTAATTTGCGGGTTGGACGGGTTTGGATAAGATTATCAGAAAATATTGCGGTGCGGGTGGGTCGGGTCAAAACGCGGCAAAGCAGCGTTCTGACCAAGTAATAAAAAATATCCACTGAAACATTGCGTGCAATCGCCGATCCTTGCTCTCTCAAACACACACACACTATGGCACAGATCCTCTCATGCCCTGAGTGCCAAAAGACTAATCTGCATTAGCCATACCAAACTATAAAGTAGGTTAGGCCTACATAAACTTTTAGTAGCATATGCGCAGACGCGCTACTGCCTATACTGTAGCTTATGCAATCATTATGCTAGCGTAGCCTATTGCTAACAAATAAGCAGAAAAATTAAAGAGGCAGCTTAGTAATGACAGAGAGTTATATAGAGGAGACATGCCACTTCGAGAAGTTTAAATGGAACTCTATGGGAGAATTCTGAAATGCCAAATGTGACAGTTGGAAGCGCTCAGTTGAGGTTTTGCGACAGTTACAAATTGTGGTGGACTGTCTTTGAACAAGCGTGGAAGAGGTGGATAATATTTTACAAATACACACAGCAGCTGCCAGCTGCCTACCTATATTGTTAAAAGTACATTTTGCACAATTAATTAATGAAAGAGTCTATGTGAAATGTTTAAAAACATTAAGTCCTTGTTTCATCAAGATCGTACCAGCCGGCAAGGTGAAAAATGCACGCACACACAACCCATTAATCCATATAAGGCACACCCATTAAAAATAAGGCACATAAACGTGGCTCGCATATCTATGTATTATTGGAGTTGTTAATGTACTGACAATGTTTACTGAGGATAATTATTTCTTATGAACGAATAAGATAAGGGGTTAGTTAGTTAGTTTACCCCCAATGATTAGATGATAAAATTAAGACGACCTGCTATAGGCTATAGACAGCGAAATATGCGATGTTTTGTAAGTACATTGTCAATCTCCATTTCTGTTTCATAAGCATAATACTAGTATAATTAAGATATCCACCAAAAATAAATACTTTTTATATGTTAATAACGCTAGAAAAGCATATCCATTGTGTTAGCAAGGCTGTATAGCCAGCTGTTCTACACACAGTGCATTCTGGCGATTCTGTTCGGCCGGCAACAGCAGTTAATGAAGTCTGGGTAGTGAAATCTTGCGCATGCGTAGTGGAATTATAAACTGGAGACAAACTGCTTTGTATGCCTTATTTTGAGGTAAAATCACCAAACGATGTTTTTATCAGATTTGACTCGCGATCGTATATGTGCAATTCTTATGTCCCAGAGATCACTGAAAGAGCTATTAATGCCATTGAGTACTTTATAAATAAATGTTCGGAAGTTTAAAGATGGCTGCCGAGTGGCGAGACTTGCCTATAAGGACTTTGATAAAGAGTAGGTTGTGCACGAAAATATGGGACCCGTATTGAATCAGTAAGGGAAAGCGCATATTACTGTTCAATAAGGGACAATCCCGTATTATACGGGACGGGTGACAACCCTACACACACACAACACAGAGGAAGAGCTCTGGCAAAACACACAATCTGGCCATGCGGCTAGGCTAGGCTAACGCCCTTACATTGTGCAGGGTGTGGTCTTGAGCTCCAGCGCCGCTGCATCCTCCAGCTGCAGAGCTTTGTGTGAGCAGGTCAGGAGCAGGCTGTTGTTGCCCGCATGGAGGCAGAATGCTGCCAGCTGGCTCCACACATGCAGCTCCACCACAGAGCTGCTCCAGCTGCAGTCAGACGCTAGGCACACCAGCTAGCAAGCAGAAAGAGGAGGAAGAAGGGATGTGAGCGAGGGGAGGACAGGGAGCATGGCAGAGGAGATGAACAGACTATCTGAACAAATGAGGGGATCAGATTGGTAAAAAAAACAAAAAACATTCCACATCCCAAGTCAAAGTCAAAACTCCTACATTACTCTATGAACAGGGAAACTGAGCGGCTGCAATTCCCAAGATGTGTCATTGTTTCCCTTAAGCTAAATACTAGCGTTTAAGTGGACTAGAACTAAGCTAGCATGCATTTGCTGAATGATAAAAGAAAACACCGACCAATTTGATGTAATACTTTTTGAGTTTTGCAACCAAAATAAATTGGCATAATCCTGGTCCATGCACTCTAGTTTGGCAGACATGTGTAAAATGCCTTTATTTAAGTGGCTACAGTCATTACAAAAAAGGTAATTATGCTTTTATTTTATATTGACTATTCCCTTCCATGAGCACTGGTGTATAACTACTGTTATATGTTTTTTTGTACATTTGTGGTTTTGTTGTACTCTGGCAAAAGCTTGCACCATGCTGACAAGCGAAACACCTATCAGCTTGATAGAGGACACGACCAGTGCTAGCTAGCTAGCTAGCTAAAAGTACAGTAGGTGCCTCGGCACACAGAGGGAGCAGGTACATACCGCAGGGAGACTGGGGACGGAGAAGTCACTGGGGTTGTTGGCACATGCCAGTATCTCCACGCCAACCAACACGCGCGTCATCGCAGACACTTTCTCATTTGTACACTGGACAGGATTTATAGGACATTAGTGGGAACACACTGAACAACCATATGAGGAGCATGTTATGTATATGACATTGTAGTGCTTTGCAATTACTAAATACCGCACACATGCTGTCATTGATAATGCATTGCATTCCATTACAGGGCTAATAACTTGATGTATTATTCATTGATAGGAATTAGAGATAATTCCTCATTTGCGTCTGTTCATTTGCGTGTTGAAAAAACACAGATTTGCTGGGAGTGGGTCGCCGTGCATGGCAGTGAGGGCCCCCCAGGGGTCGCTTTGGCAGATGCTGATGGAAATCATTCTAACAGGATCCTGCCCACTAATCAGACAGTGCTGGAACTGACATATGGGGTATTTGCTCTACCAGATGCATTGTTCAACTGAGAAATGACTGCTCCTAAAAGCATCATCTACTGTAATAACAGATGCATACAGAAGTAGAACTATATATTGTATCGAAAAGCTACTTAAACTGTCAAAGATGGTACATGCACAGTAATGTAAGTACAATATGAAATCATTAAGTAGTAGTATATATATATAAGTACTATATGACACAGTTAATAGATTACCATGGGTATAAAACTAAGAGATCAAATAATGCTCAATAATGATTGTTATTCAACAAGGTTAAAATGCCACAGTAGCTGAAGATTTTGCACAATGTGCTACATCCACTAAAGAGATTTAACTTCAAGAACTCTAGGCACTTAAAATATGTGTCAATGTTTTACTGGTCTCATTAACATACAGTATATTAATGTGTATTGGATTTTTGTCTATTCCTATTCTTAGTTACAACAGTGACGCTGTAATTGGCTGTACATAGATTGTATGTGGATTCTAAAAAATAAGCATTATTATTCTATTTATGTAAAGAACGAAAAACAAGCCAAAATTCCAGTTTATCCTACTATAATTTTGCAGTGAAATTATCATGTAATTATTTACTGTTACATCGTTTTTGTGCTGAGTGGATTAATTCACAAGGCAAAATGCTGATGAATTAGCATTTGAAACATGTATGTCTTATCACGATGAATGAACCACTGAACATAGGCAGAGGGAGATACCTGATCTTTGATCTCTATGTTCGTACCAACCGGCTGGCGAAGGAGCCTCTTGACCTCCACCCATGTGACGACCACGTGTCTCCTGAAGGCAATGGGGATGTCCTCACCTGGCCCACTGCAGTTAGACAGGAGCAGGGCGTGGTCACACAGCTAGGGAGAGACACAGGCAAAAACACATACAGCTGATGAATGGTACTGATATATCCCTAACCACCTAATGTTACTGATATTTAAACACCATGCCTTTTTTAATGTGTGCACTGTACATCATTTATAGCAGCTTGAGTGTGCATTTGTTAGGTATTTTATTTTCTCTAGGCTAGATTTTATCAAGCCATATTACATTAAATATTTTTAAAGAAGGAATATAGCTATACTAATTACAAGTTTAGTTTGCTTATTTTTTATGTGAAAAAGGCACATGGAATTTAAGTCATATATTTCCTAACATGCTGATAAGTGACTGAACTGTGTTTATAGTCTATTTCCGTATGTGTCTAACAATCTCTTGTTCATATGAAACCAGGTTAAATAGTCAACCTATCTTGAGGAATGACTAGGGGTCTAGTCCAAATCCACTAGATGTCACACTTAACGCTGTCCTCATGAACCGCAATACGAAATTGTGGAGTTTACATCCCATTTTCGAAACTGTTACACTCCAAGAAACGACCAAGACAGTCAATACTGAAGGTTAACAAAGGTTAACAAAGCTAATGGAGGCGCTCCTAAAACAAAACATCTATAGTAGCTGCAAAACATCTCATCAGAACCCATTGGTACACTAACTCTCTCTTTAAAGGATCTTTATTCTGATTTATGGCGACTTTGTCTTTGTGATTATGTGGAACAACAGTGTTATATCATACAGTATGTGATCTCATATCTCTATCAGCAACACACGTCCTTGTGTATCGTATGTGTCTGTGGTAGCAAATGCCCCTCCCCCACCATGCGTCTGATCTAGTCAGGGTTGAGTGTTGGCACTTGCACAGAATACAAAATGACACCGGGCCATGGCTGAAAGCTTGGATATCAGCTCCACTTCAAACCTCCTGCGACCCCCCCATTCTTTCCCCTTCCATTCAGCTGCCTTGTAGAGGGCATTGTGCCCAGGCAGAGCACAGGGACACACCTCCAGAGCCTTGAGCACGTTGTGCAGGGCAGACTGGTCTGTTGAGTCAGCCGGCTGGGCAATGGGCCTGCTTGTTTCCTTCTTTATCCTGCTAATTCCCCTGGTGGATTGGGAGGCTGGATCCCTGACGGCCAGGTCCAGCGTCGGGGCGGTGCCGTCCGGTCTATACAGGGGCTGGATGAGGCCCCGGGCCACCGCCACACACAGCAGCATAGAGAGAGCACGGTCCCTATATAACACACCAGTGGAAGGTTCCAAACTGACACGGTCCAACACAAATAAGCACTGATACCAGAGTGGGAGAGCCCCGAGATATTTACACACATCCCGAAGATATGACAAAATTGGTCTGTCTTCAACATCCCCTGCTGTGTCCCGCAGTCACAAACAAACACTTTTTCAAACACATTTCAATTGCTGTGTGCGCACTGTGGCTCAGCTCCACACAATAAACTGAAACTAATTATAGATAAATAGTCAACAAATAAACAGTTTACTAATTTTATCCTGTAATTAGAGCAAGGATACTGTTCCAGATGCTACGTATTCACTCGCTTCCTATAAACCTGCACAATCAGTTGGGGATTTTCATCAATGGAGCATGTTCTAGTCTCGTTTTGGCACTGTGAAGAATGTTTACATCGCACATCTCAAAAGGCCCTTGCAGGGTACTAACCTCCATTTGGAAAACCACATTTAACAGATAAGGAAATATAATGTATGTACAAAGCAAGCCTAAATAAATAAATGAATTAATAAAACACCATGCCTAACTAAACTACCCAGGCCCTGCCATCTATCAAGGTTTCCCAGAAGTGAGGACCCACCCAGTATAGTCTGTCTGTCTGAACAGCTCCAGCAGCTTCTGCATGGTGGGAAGCAGGTGTCGATGCTCCCCAGCTTCCAGCAGGTGAGTGCTGTAGTTCCATAAGTACACCGCAGAGTTACCCAGCAGCCACAGCTCTCCGATCTCCACCGCCAACTCCCCTGCCCGCTGGAGGTTGGACATGACGTACGCAGAGAGTGCTTGGAGCCAGTCTCTAGATGTGTGTGGGGCGGAGGGGAGGGGGGGTAGAGAGAGAGAGAGAGAGAGACTACAATAATGTATCACAATGGGATTAAAGATGTTTAGACCTCCTGTGTTGTACGCACTTCATCTATGCTGGTTTGTGAATATTCTGTACATAAATACTTTGCAAGCGATAGTAATGGCTGTACTGTAGTTTAATTTACAGTAGCAATTCAATAAGAAAAACGAGGGTGGGTGCGAAGGGCGCTGCATCACCTCCAACTTTTGACGGGCTGTAGCTGTAGTGCAAAGGCATTTATTTTAAAATTTGGAGTAGGATATTTATTGGTAATAACACGTGTAGGACAATATGGGCTGTGTAAAACACATTTGTTTATCAAAAGATTAAAATCGCATCAAAGAACAGTATTTTGATGCAACTTTCGATAGGACCTATTTATTCTCTTCAGTGAATGATGCAAGTACAGAGGACAGAGGCACCGACACAAATTGGTAGCAAAATAGTAGCCTAAACAGTGATCAAGGTGTTAATGTTTTTTATGTTCTGGACGGTATGTTGCCAAGCCATGTAGGCCTATAGGTTATTTGGCATTTGGTTATGATGTATTTTGTTGCTGCTTCTTTGTCCTTGTCAGTAGAGCATCTAGAATGGACTTTGTATCAGTTTTTATCCCTTGGGATACCCACGGACCCCCCAAGTAAGTTGTTTCAAAAAACACATTGTATTGTCAGGAATTTTCAACACTCCCAAGTGAATATGTCTTCCCATGCCGCTACCTAGGTCTGTTAAGATCGAGCTTTTTGATAAAACATATTATAATGTTACAATATATTGTACAGATTAGGCAAATACGTAGGCCGTTCTGTAGGCCTACCGTATTTTATGTGTGTGTGGGGTTATTACTCTAGCAGTCCATGCTCACACGGAGGCAACCGTTAAGCTGTGCGTACCAGTTCCAAACGCATATAGGCAACTTTCTTCCCGTCGTGGTGACACTAAAGGCCCAGTGTCGAGGGTCACGGTTCGCCACTGGATCTATGGGTACGACACCTCTACACCAGCATCAATGCACTGTGCAACCTTGGGTGTACTGTATGTGACTGTGTGTGTATGTGTGCACAGTATACTGTACATGTACACTGTGTGTGATTCAACCTGTAGACAGCCCATTGTGGATCATCTTCAGAGACAGTGACTCCTCTCTCCTTCGGGGGAGTGGCTGGGCTGTAAAGCTTCACGCCTTCCATACGCAGCTTATGGAGAGTGGCCTGACCAAGAAATACAGATAGGACAATAGGCAACACTGTTGTGACAGAAAGTGTGGAAGGCAGGTGGAATTGAGCCATCACAGCTCAGCCCAAGTAGATCAAAGTAGCAGGAAATAGACTAAAGAAAACAAGCTGTCAAGGGCTAAAAACAAGGGTGTCTTGAGGAATGGTCTTGTTTCAGAATTCAACGGAATCCCGCTATTATAATACAGAGCTGCGTGAGAGTGGCATGCGCTTTTGACAAGGTCATCTATTTACTGGAGATGGTTGCCTCAACTAGCATTAAAGTGCTGTCAAGTTAATGTCTCTGTGGACGTAATAAGGGCTGGGGGCTGCAGGCTTGACGCACAGTGGGAATATTCAATAAGACAAGTGCATGAGCCAAGCACACCCTCAGCCTACTCCAACCAATAAACATCTTCCTGCTGGGCTTATTGCCCCCACCTCGGCCCCCATTAAATCCATAATACAAATGTTACACTGAATCTGAAAAGGAAACTCACTTTTTATCTCATGATGCTAGATAATATTTCATGCTATTGCTGAACACTACTATTATTCACCAAACCAACTCTTTTTAATATCAGTATTTTGTTCACATTATATCTAGTTTCGGGGCATCACACTGGTTTGCTAATGTAAAATATTCTATCATGTATGGAGGAATAACTGCAGTATTATCATAAGGTACCATCCCCACAACCACTAATTTAAACCACAACACCCAATTACTGTAGAGGCATTGAAGGTACAAACTATGGATTAGGCTACATACTGTACATCCATACATGACAGTTGTGTGTGTGTGTGTTGAAGGGTCATGTGATTAGAACAATCACCTCGGCATTGATGATGCAGACCTCAGCCAGGAGAAGGAGCATGTCCCTTGCAGGGTCTTGCATCACCTTGTGATCATAAAGACCTTGGCTACGGCTCTCACCCTCTGTATCAAACGACAGGAGTGTTGACCATTTTACATGCTTTCCTGTTCCTGTTACTGTTTCAAACGGCACATTCCAAGGACTGGTGGTCAACACAATGTAACAGTCTGTCTGTCCTGTGATGCTCGTCTTGTCATGTTCAGTTTTTTTTTTTTAAATAGTTCAAGAACTTTTTGACCATTCAAGGAAAAGTATGGTTCAGTGAAAAAGTTAACTGAACGTTCAGAACGTTCAGTTTGCTGAACGTCCACTATGTCTCATGTGTTGCATCTTCCCATCGCTGTTGTTGTCCAATGGTCTGTCTTGTCTCCCTGTATTTAAGTCTTTGTGTTTATGCATTTAAAACCTTTGCCTTGTGTCGTGCGTTTGGGTCTTACCCTACGTCAAGACCTGACACACAATATCTTGTGGCAACGTTAGCGAGAAATACTTTTAAGGAACGGGCCAAAAACAGGAATAGAAATCATAAATTCTTCACACCTAGCAATAGACATAGCAATATCCACTGTGCTTTACTGTGCTATAATATAATGTATCAATCAATCAATGTGTGCTATTTTGTTCCAACAGTTTAAGAAAAGCCGTGTGCAGCAAGGCTAAAGATAGTGCTAATACAGAAACGTTATACTGCACTGCATTGAGCCAAAGCAACACCTTGGGAATATGATAACTGAAAATGGAATGCCCACTTTAAATTAAAATGGTCTTGGCTACTGAGGCGTGAATATTGTATGCAGATAAATAGAGGAACAGAGGAAGAGGATTTATCTTGGTATACCAGCATTAGGTACACAGTATTGTATTAAGTCATTATTTCTGCATATGCAATAGGGTACAGTAGGAACATGGTGTCTTCAGGTTGGAAGCAAACATTCTGCTAATCCATCGGTGGATTGTAATGCTCTCACCTTTAGAAACGGCCCACCTCCCGTCATCGTACAGCAAGCAGAATCTACAAGCAGCCCTGCAGACGTCCCAGCATTCTCGTTTCCTGGCCAGCTTCACCAAGGCCGCCCACAGCTTCACCCTGGGACAGGGGAGGAGAGGCGAATGCGGAGGTCAGGTGCTACTGAGAGGTACAGTAGCTTGTTTGGGCGGCCATTAATAATGGATGGTTCTGCTGGGAACACATCTCACCAGCGTGCCCTTTTCAAGAAGACACACACGTTTTGATGTCTGCACATTGTAGCTGTAATGATACTACGGACAAGACAAACAGAGGGGTAGGAGCAACAAGGACCTTGTGCGTCATCATCCATGCATTAGTATTGTCTCCCGTCAAAAGCAAGCGCTAATATATTCATTGGGGTATAAAAGGCTGATCATGTAGGAATTTTCCAACAGGAAAGTTCAATTTGAATATGGCGAGTATGGAGAGTTCTGAGAGTATGCAGAGATGCAGAAACACAATCTCGCACATTGTCAGACACAAATGCACTATACTGCACACGATGTGCACTGAACACACTGTGTACCATAACACACATCGCATACTCTACACACCTCTCTGTGCTGTCGGAGTCCTTCCCCAGCCTGTCTAGGTGGCCCTCTGCCCACCGTACAGATGCAATGTGATGCAGAGCCTTACAGGACTGTTGTGCGGCTGATCCAGAACCTACACTAGAAACTAGGTAAACATAGAACAAACACACACAATAATATGATGTGCATACAGTATCACCAGCGGGAACCAGAATAACTATGTTGGCTACAAAGGTAAACTCAGAACATGTCAGATAAACAGCGATACAGTTCCCTCTCCACACACACACACGACAATTGTACATGTGTGCTCATTTGTGTCACGCAATGATTAGCGGAAGGGTAAGAAAGTGAGAAGCCTTTTTCATTCACATTTGAGACCATTTGAAACATGGATTAGTGCATTAATACCAAATTACATTTTATACTAAATATTTTAAATATAATTTGTCAGGGTATTATACAAATGCAACATGGAATTATTCCTAAATAATATTTGCAGCAAAAGTGGTTTTGTGAGGGAGTGAATTATGAGATGGCTCCTCTATTAGTCTCTATTAGGATTAAGAGGAGTACAATCCATAAGCACTTTCACACTGTCGTCATCACAGCTATCTGGGGAGGGGCACAATGTAATACAATGGCAAATGTACAGTGAATATAAAAAGTCTACACACCCCTGTTAAATGCCAGGTTTTTGTGATGTAAAAGAATGAGACAAAGATACATTGTGTCAGAACTTTTTCCACCTTTAATGTGACCTATAATGTGAACAATTCAATTGAAAAACAAACTGAAAACTTCAAGAGGGAAAAATAAAAAAATAAAAAACTTAAAATAACTGGTTGCATAAGTGTGCACACCCTCTTATAACTGGGGATGTGGCTGTGTTCAGAATGAACCATTCACATTCAAACTCTGTTAAATATAAGTCATTACACACCTGCCATAATTTAAAGTGACTAATTAATCACAAATAAAGTTCAGCTTTTCTATTAGGATTTTCCTGACATTTTCTAAGTTGCAGCAACATTATTAAAGGAACTATAGGACTTTCTGGCAAGTACTGGCTGTGTGCTACATGTGACAACAATGCCCCGTATTCTTCATATGAATGGGCTGTGGGGTAGGGTGGCAAGACGGAAGCTTTTTCCTAAAAAGAAAAAACAAGCCTGACTGAAGTTTGCAAAAAAAAACAATCAAGTCCCCCAAAAGCAAATGGGAAAATGTGTTATGTCTGATGAAACCAAGGTTGAACTTTTTGGCCATAATTCCAAAAAGTATGTTTGGCGCAAAAGCAACACTGCAACACCCAAAGAACACCATTCCCACAGTGAAGCATGGTGGCCCAGCCAGAGCCAGACCTGAATCAACTTGAACATCAAAGATTTCAGATTGTTTTTCAATTGAATTGTTCACATTATAAGTCACATTACAGGTGGAAAAAGTTCTGACATGATTTATCTTTGTCTCATTCTTTTATATTGCACTTCCACTGTACATGCTAAATAAATATTGTGGCTCCAGTGTTGCATTCTCAAGAGTATCTGTGTTCGGTACGTAGCCCAAAACAGGAGATATACCACCAGGGCCCTGCAGTGTTAACCCCTTCCAGAAGAGGCAGCAGTCCTAGCTAGGTCGCTGTCAGACGCAATGCCTTTAGGAGTGCTGAATGCTCATATGCTCCTGAGCACCAAGGAGGCAGGCGGAGCAGAGATCAAAGCCCAGAGCCCTCAGAGCCTCAGGGCTCCATGATGCACTGCACCCAGCCAATGGGCCAGTGCCATGAGCAGTACTCAGGCTCAAACAGAAGCCCTCTCTCAGCAAAAACACCCCATCGCCCTTCATAGGACAAGGTAGGTCAACCCGAACAAACTATTATATACTGCAGTTAGCTGGAATAAAACTCTCTCACAGCTTTCTTTAGCTTTCCTCACTGTATTAATGAACCAGAGCACATCTACACCGGCCAGAATGATATCTGTGACTCCAGGCTAGGGAAATAAACAACCGAATCCCAAAATGCCCAACTGGATATAAAAACACGTACAGATACACATGTATGGTCATGTTGTCCTGCCTACTTTTAGAGATGTCGTCTGCATCAAGCACCCCATGGAAAGCGTCGGGGGCCAAGAGCTGGCCCACGCTGACCAAGATGTGCCCGCTGTCCTTCACGTCTCCAGACTGCACATGCCTGGCCTGGCAGAGACAACATACAGAGAGAGGATTACAGTATGGAGGGCTTCTTTGTGCTTGCTGCATGATATTCTCTCAGCAGTGACTCACCTTTGACCTTCAACAACCGTGGCTTAGAAGGGGAGCATTAGAATGCCACAGGGATTTATATACTGTATGTGTTATATATCCTGTATTGGCTCAAGCCATACAGTCTAGAAGAGCTGCATGCATCTAAAAGCGCGGGTATACTACCAAATACAGGGCCTCACGCAACGCAGATGAATGCTACAGTTGTTTAAAGTAGATTTCATGTGGACGCTTTGGCTATTTTTGCATACAAAAACCGTGCTTTGGAATTAGCTATATATAAAACTACAAAGTATATGTGCACACGTTGATTTGCTGGAAATCTGTATTATACACACACATATATATATATATACACACACATACATACATATATATATATATATATATATATATATATATATACACACACACACGCCTACAACATTAATTTGTCAGCTTAGGACATCCATTGCCATCTGTAGTAGGCTTCAGCCTGTCACACAGATAGCACACAGTCCGTGCGGAGCCCATACGCCTTAAACACTAACACTATACCTGTTGCATAAGCACGGCAGCCTGGTCCTCAGGCCGGGCGGGGGTCTCCCTGAGGCTTTCCCCGAGACGCAGGAGTCTGATGCCTGCCGCCAGTCTCTCCCGCTGAGTCCCGTCGTCCAGCGTCATGGCGGCCTCCATGTGGACCAAAGCTGTATGGAGGTGACCCTCCTCTTCCTCCATAGCAGCCAGCTCACAGTGGACCTGGCAACGCATCTCTAGTAGAGTGCTGCTGGCACACAGTGGGAGCACGCTGTTGTCACTATGTTATGATGGGGTCCCACGGACACAAGCCCATCAGCCACCATGCACTTCAGGAATTCATTATTATGAACACACACAAGCACACACACACACAAGCACACACAAGCTTATTTGTTCACGCATGCATGCGTTGTCTCCAGCCGACCAATGATGGTTCTAATTAGTAGATACAAACATTATTATAGTTAAAAGGGTACAGTATAGTGAGCAATTGACCAAACATATCCTCAAGTTCCGCTAGCTTAAGTAATTGGTAATTCCGTAAACTAACATAATTCTACACATGCAGCCCTGGCGCCGTAAATAAGAACAATGTTGTGCAGGCCGCAGACAACAACAAAACCTACGTTCTTACAATGAGTTTCCAATATGTGGGGTGGAGCGTAAGAGGGAGCATCCTATGGCATTGAAAGGAAAGGTGTTTTTGTTTTGATTTGAGTTCTAATTTAGCAAGCTTTCTGGAGAATGACTTACTATACCTTTAATTATTATAATTATTATAATTATCATCATCCTCATGATTATTATTATTATTATTATTATTGGCTACATTTCTCTGTAGCATAGTACCGGTAAGTGAATTGGAACGTAGGAAGTACATAGGAAGTGTAGCGGGAATATCGGTATATCAAAACAAGCACAGGCAACTATTAGATACTAAATCCCTCTTTGACTGCCCTTGTTGAAGGTTAAACTTTGGGCCCAGGCTCCTTCAGTATATCTTGGAGCTGTAACCTGTAATACAGTGCACTCTCTCAGAGTATGGAGGCGCTGTTGTGCTGTGCTAGGAAAGCTAACTACAGTGGAAACCTTGCTGTAAATAATGGACACACACAGCAAACTATCTTCTGGAAGTTAAATAAAGCAAACGGCAAACACTCAGTAGCCATCAACACAGTCACATGCTGTAAGCACACAATAACTCTATTTGACCAAATACATACTCCCGAAATGGAGAGCGGACATTATAAAGAGCCGTGTTTCCACTATGTTAAGTTGTGGCGGCCCGCCACTGCTAAATCACTAGCGCCACTTCAGAATTGTATGAAATAGCATGAAGAGTCGCAACTCTTTGCACATGGTTTTAATTAAGTTGTCAGTCGTCGCTTAAAGAAGCAGTCCTCCTCACACCGGTTTCTTCTACATCACCTAAACATGGCAGCCAAGCCACCCATAAATCTACCCACCGGACTTTCAATAAGCTAAAAACATTTTTATTTAACCTGTTTAGTATGGGGTAAATGTGTTGTTGGTTAATATGTCTTTTACTGTGTAATGTTCCATTAAATGCCAGTGTGTGCATTTATTGTTCTGCTTGTGGTTCATTTTTATTAGTCTGCGCTTGTGGACTAGTAGGCTACTCTATTTGTACCTACATCATCCTTCCAGCTAATGTTATAGTTCAATCAAAGATTATATAATTATAATATATTCTCTCTGGTTCGATGTTAGCTATAGGAATGCTAACATTATCTTGGTAAATCACAATACCCCGGTAACATTACTTCAATAAACATCAGCAATATAACCTAATTGCAACAACATAAGACATAAGGCGGTTCTCAAAGCTGAATGTTTTGAATATGCATTACGTTTTCAACGTAAAAAGAAATATTACTGAAACACAGACTGAGTTATTAAAAGTGCAGGGGTTTATAAATCTATTAATGTATCATTGACGTGAATAGGTGCCTGCAGTGCCACATTTAAAGAGGTTTCTGCCCCAAACAAAAGAAACGTCAGGAGGACAGAAAGGTAGCATATCATGCATGTGTATTTCGACTCACCTGGGATAGTATTAAATGAGAAGTTGATCTACAGGATAAATCAATACAGAATGCCTGAGCCTTAGGCCTATTGCACTCTATTCAGTTATAGGCTATGTTGTTTTCCTTTAGCCTATAAAGATACCTCCACTCACCATACATTGATGCAGAAAAGGCAAAAACTGGTGCTTTGAAATTCCCCAGAATGCAGGAAATTAAGTGTCTGACACTCAAAATGTTCTGGGGGAGGACAGAACCCCCACCCCACCGCATGTAGAAGCAAAATACCCATTAGGTATTTTAAATACATTTAAATATACTACATATTATATATATATATAAGAAAATCATAGAGGAAACACTGTAGAGGGAGTACAGGGGTGGGCCTGTTCCGGGAGCTTGGAGCTGCCCTTCACTAGCACAGAGATGGTGTTTTCTAAAGCAGAGCTACATTCCTGTACAGTACATAGTGCAATACCGCTCAATAGACACCTAATGTGCCCTCTGACCTACGTCTGTTTAGACGTAGAGCTTGGTATAGGGGAACATCATATATGGTCAGTACTGCATGGGGTTGTCTTCCACCACACTGACCTCTGCACATCCTGCAGTGCCTGGGCGACCCGGCCCAGCTCCGTCTTGATGTGCTTCCTCAGGTTGGCCTGCAGCAGGGGCAGGCAGAGGTTCCACTGGGTGGCACACACCGCCTGCACGGCCTGGGGCTCCCGGGCCTTCACCGCTCTCTGGAGGAGGAGGTCCAGGCAGCGAATCTCCTTCAGCAGGGCCTGGGAGACCACAGCCACACATAGAGTCAGCTCCTCCTCCAGGACTAGTGCTAAACAAACTCAGTGTGTGTGTGTGAGATGCTGTACCTCGACGTTGGCTTTTGAACAGACTTTCATCTTCCCTTCTTTCTTCAGCACTGTGAGCTCACGCTGGAGACACTCGGCCATGATGCCCTGGGCCACAGTCTACAAGGAGAAACAGAGACGTCTGCACGCAGGCCTGACCCAAGCGGAGCCACGCTGAAGCGGCAGATAACACATTTCCCATGCAATAAGTCACGATTCACGTCAAGCTAATCTGGCACAGAGCGATGACGCTTCTTCCTCCTGTTGCTCGCCGGCTGACACAGCAGGGAAGGAAGAGCACAATCCTGACTTGGAAACGTGCAACCTTTGACCAAATGTATTCCACACAGCTGCGACTAATGAAGAGCCCAGGAGCTCTGTGGCATGTGGTCAGGCACTATCTTTTCAAATGCCATATGAAAAGCTGATGTCACGCATGCATTTGCATAGCATCCATATTAATGTATTAATGCATGTGTGCTGGTGCACGTGGTGCTGCCAGGTCGCCAGCCACTCACGGCTTCCCCCGTCGACTTCAGCTCTCTCAAGCAGCGGGCAGCCACTTCATGGTGTTTTAGCTGCAATGCCAGCTGAGCAAGCTCAAAGAGCAAGGCCACTCTGCAAGACACAGATAGAGCAGATACACATCAGCCCCTACAGGACGCTGACATTGTACTGTGTGCGGTGTAATTGTTATGGGAGGTTGGGGTGTGGAGATGCAGAGACAAAGAACGGCCGCACCGACCCCAACTGCTGGACAGAAAAGTCAAACTACACAGGAGAGAGTTTCAGCCTCTTCGGTATACCTCACATATTTTACGTATACCCCTGTAAGCTCGACAACAGTATCAGAAAGTGGGGTATAGATTTTCATTGGCTGTTAAGCGTTAAGCTGTAGCTCACTTATTTAAGAGACTCGTGTCGTTACGCTTTGTTGTGCATGTCAATCAAAATACCTCTCCTGTCAAGTAGGAGGGTCTTGACGCAGTTAGCCAGTGCTGTGAAGATAACACACAAGACCAGCAGGGGGAGAGTTGGCTTATCCGTAGGGTGGGGGTCACACACACACACACACACACACACACACACACACACACACACACACACACCTGTCAGTGGCCAGGATGGGAGCTGGGCTGTTACCAGACCCAGGGGTCTGCACCTCCAGCAGCAGATGGAGAATCTTCTTCAGATTCTCAGCATTCTCCCGGCTGGCTCCATTCTCTCCACTGCCGACGACAGCAGACAGCGTTAGTGCACGTACGTGCGTGCGTGCGCACATGCGTGCAGACGCAACAAGCCCTCAGGTGGATCATGTGTCCACATGCAATGCGCCGTCTCCCGTACACCTAAACATCCATGACGTTGATGACGACTGAGTCACGCTCGCTGCCTGTCGCCGCTTGAGCGCAGCTCCTCAGCGATAAGGAGCTCTGACACGTAGAGTACACGCCTGAGGAGCAGGGGGTGGGCGGTGGGGGCATATGGAGGGAGGGGCTTGTCCAGCTCTTTGATACCATTAGCAGTCCTTCCACTCATCTTCCACCGCCATACGCTGCTACAGGCTTACAGTAGCACTGGAGAGCCAGTGGATCACTGGCCTAGTGACTCAGGTTTATTGGCTACGACGTCACCGTGTTCACGTAGGCACCAAACGCTCGAAGCCTCTACGACCATCACGCTACACCAAAGACCTCAAAGACCACAATTCAGTAGATATTTAATTTAGCAGTAGAGTACTGCAACATAACTCACTTAACTCATGTACATCCATCCAAACTACTGGGTTACACCTATAATTAAGGCTAGCATGGCAAAAAGGAAGGGGACATATCCGATACTGCCGTGTTTCTCTTAGGATTCATTTTGTAACATCAATCCAACAGCGACGTTGTGGATTGTTGGAAGCATTCCTTTCTTCATCCTAACACTTTCAAGAAACAATTGGTCTTGGAATGTGCTAGACATTCCCCCCAGGACCGTTTTAAGAATAGCTACGCTGTTTATGAGTGCACTGCTCAGATGGGATTGCCTTCATCACAGCAGTAGCCTATTAAGAAGCAATGTGTTCTGTAAACCCAATCACACAGCCGTTTTAGAGTTATATAACAGCCACAAATCCGAAACAAACTAACTTTGTATGAGAATATGCCAAGGTTCAAGGTGAAGAAAACCACCTACTTTTTGACTGCTTGTATTTTGTAAATCACTTGTAAAGCAGGGTTCTGTGCCATCATTGTGACCAAGTCACTGTTAAACAGCTTGTGTCGTATCTATGGAAGAAGAGTATTTTCAAAGGTATGAAAGAAATATGAAAGGTCAGGCTCCACATTATTCAGAGATGTGAGAATAGCATGATTTAAAACACATATGCATAGTTTACCAGTATAGAAAAGAGTTGTGGATAAAGATGAGGAGAATATGTGTCCACAAATTGTGCAGTCGTAGTGACTAAACGGGATGCGTCCTTCATTTTCCCAGAGTCCACAACACATTCAACCAAGTGTCTGAATAGAGAAAAAGATTAGATTCAATTAAGCTATCAGAAAACAATAATAATCATTTAATCAGTGTTTACTGAATGTAAAGCAACCACGGCATATCGTGAATACATACAGTAGCGCAAGACAGCATAACACAATACACAGCGC
The DNA here is from genome assembly GCA_025399935.1 of Amblyopsis rosae. NCBI lineage: Eukaryota > Metazoa > Chordata > Actinopteri > Percopsiformes > Amblyopsidae > Amblyopsis > Amblyopsis rosae. Next base: position 21,058 of record JAODTR010025513.1, read on the forward strand.
ATAAAGACAAGCACAGCAAAAAAAAAAAGAACATGTCAAAATGTGTTAAACTCTGCCCACTATAAAAGTACATTAGTCCATTTGTTTTATTTGTATAAATAATAATAATAATGCTTTGCAAATTCATATATCTATCATTATTCCTGCAGCCAGCGGTTATGCATCTATTGCTATCACAGTGGTGTTGACGTGTCTGATGGTTAACAAGCAGAGTGCACACGAGGGTCCCCTACATCTTTAGCTGGGCCCTCCAACTGTGGTCTGGCTCAGCCACCTCCTCCAGAGCCTGCAGCACCTGTGTGAGGGAGGGCACCAGCTGCCTGCTCCGCCCGGGCCGGAGCAGAGCACGCGCCGCTTGGAAATACAGCAGTGATGCGTTGTACACCATGAAGTGGTATCTGTTGAAAACAGTCCAGATTAGTGAGACGCGATCAGCCAAGGGTTCACATTTATACCGCTAGGCATGGGAGCTATCTGGCTGCTTAGAAGATCTCAATTTAGATCTCAGTTTAGAAAATAGCTACTTTAGAGAAATAAATATATAATACACAGTATGGTATTTAGAAAATATTTGTATTAATCATAATTAAATCAGCCACAAGAGATTCTGCTGTACAGCTGCATATTCTATTTTAAATAACAGTAGTTTATTAATTCTAGGCGAGATTGACAGATTGAGGAGGAATAGTCTGATGAAGTTTTGCTAATTTATTCACCAGAGACCATGTCAGGAATGGATGCAAATGTATTCTCTTTGGTGTTACCGGTAATTGGGATCGTCCACACAGCTACTTCATTGTCAGGAAGTTATGAGTTCATTATCCAATGGGCTATGAGTCCTGAGCACGAGCCTGGAAGCTACACCATTTTACAGAGGTTTCTGTTTAATGCTCTTTATTACAACTCAATTACCCATGTCACCATCAGAGCCACTTACTATTGCCATATACTGAATGAACATAGCTAAATATCCCTTGTCTGCAGTGCAGTTAGGTGAAGTGACCCACAGTCATGTTTTAACCCTCTTCTTGGTGGAGCAGACAATTTATTTCAAAATATATCTGCGTGCCTGACTACCACAACTCTGACACTCCTTCATTAATATTCCTCTTTCATGATGGTCTCTTTGAGATAATAAGGATGATAAACATATTTTGAATTATTCAGCTCTTCTTTCACTTAAAGAACAAAGGCAATCCACATTCTTGACAGTTTGCATACTCTGGATTGTCCTTTGATATCTCAATCGCCTTCAGAAAATAGGGCAGGGCATTTTCAAAGTCTTCCTGGAATTAAATAAAGGGTAAAAGACATGTCAAAAAGTATGCTCTTGAAGTGCACTTCAAAATTGCATTATATATTTAAATAATCCAAAATGTCCTTCCCAGCATGTTTTTTAATATATCTGGGCACAAACGTGTGCATAGCTTTAACATATTTTACAATTTACCGAATTATCAATTTCATAATAAACTGGGGAAGGGGGAAACGTTTTGTAATAAGCAATTTCTCACATATAAACAAACAAACTAAATATACAGTATGTAGCCACAGATGTCTGTGTGCAGGCAACTGTACCATGTGTTATTATAAAGCCTATAATCACACATGGAGGCACAATCTCTCACACACACACACATACACCAAATCACACATTAGACACTACTGTGTCCATTTATTGAACTCACCACATGACCAGTGTACAATGGAGACTTCATTTGGCCCTGGCAGAGGTAGGCTCGACTCAAGAATTGATTAGCCACTGGTTTCCCTTCAAAATACAGCTTTAAACAATCCGTGCTTATCTCTATACAACCCAGCTGAAACAAAGAAACACCTATATTTCAAACACTCCATCTGACTTTTTGTATAGCCATGTGCCACAAAATAAAAACCGTTAAGAAAAAAAGTTACAATTCAGGTAGAGATATTGCAGGTGGAGAGGGTCTGGGTGTGTGTATGTTTTGTGCATGTATGTATGCGCGTACCCACATCTGGTTGTGTGTGAGCAAGTATCACCTTATCAAAAATAAATACAAAATAAATACATAAAAATACTAATTGTAGTGATCACCCTGCCTAATGGAGTTATGGTTACAGAAGGCAATAAGTGAAATCGAAGCTAGGCTAGGTTATAGGGGAGCAGTGTGTG
>JAODTR010025524.1:0-47438 GCA_025399935.1 Amblyopsis rosae
ACTGTATTTCTGATTAATTTAATGTTATCTTCATTGAAGAAAACTGTGCTTTTCTTTCAAAAATTAGGACATTTCTAAGTGACCCCAAACTTTTGAACGGTAGTGTATATATATATATATATATTTATTTATTTATATTGTAAAATATATAGCTTTGTTTATGTACCATTTGTAATGCAATTGGAGTGTGATGAAATAAACTTCCTGTAAAATCCAAAAACCCTTGCTTGTCATACCCAACAAATGTACCCTTTCCCTGTAACACCAAATGGTTCCTTTCTCACTGACATCACACTTTCCTTCTAGAAAACCACCCATGCAGAGAGCTGGAGAAAGCTGTGAATGCTGAAGCCATTCATAGATCAAAGAGGCAAAGCCTTTGCATGGGACTGCAAGGCACAGCAGAATCACGGCCTGGTGAGAAGTAGAATATAAATTGACTAGTCTGGGAACGGTAGACATAGGCTTGACCTATGCAGATGTAAGTGGGAAAACTATACTGTTTTTAGTAGAAAAATGCTGTGTGCAGTGTTTTCTCCACTAATAGTAGGTGCTGTTATTGTCTGACAAAATGTGCTATGTGTACAATATTGTATCAGGTGTATAGAATATGTGTGACTTATAGCCATGGGGCTCTGTCTCACAATGCATTTTAAGACTGAAGTCCAGGAAGAAAACTGTAATTTCGCCCACTTACAAGTTTGAATGAAACCGAACAGAAAGATACAGTAGTGTGAGTATTGTTTATTTCATTTCAATGGTTTGTTTTCTTTTGACTAACAGAGTGTGCAGGACAGTAGAGATGTGTGTACTGACCTGGGTTGACCTGTGATGTTGCGTCTCCTAACAGATAGAGGAGCACGAGGAGAGGGAAGTGTATGTCCCACAGGCGCCTCATCACAAACACACACACAGCCTTCCAACCTGCAACACATGGTCAGTAGAGTATCAAGGTCAGACTAACAAATAATGGGAAATGACGCATTTTATAAAAATGAGAACTATTTTTCACCAAAGTATACAATATATTGCTGTATGGTATATGTATAAATAAATATCCCTACATCCCCATTTAAACATATTATGACTAAGGACTTTTGTCCCTTTACATAGTAGCCCAATTGCCACCCCTGTGAAATCTCCATTAAAGGCAGGGTCAGTCATTGTCGAGAATGTATGCTAAATTCAAGATCAAAACAAAACAATATTCCTCTGTGGCAAAGCAGATAGTACTATGGCTTAGTAGCCAGGGCTGTGTAGAAGTTTTGGATTATTTTTTCCACACGCACAGAGAACGGTAAGATAGCAAAATGCAAAGAAATCTTTGGGAAATATGACAAAATGTGTATTAGCGTACAATTAGCTTGCGATAGCTGACGTTATCTGTAATTTTGTTACTATTCAGGTGAAAGAATGCTTACAAATCCGAATAGCTGTAACATTGCCTTTAAATCTATGACATACTTCACACACACAAAATAGAATACTTTGATTTAAATATTCAATTAAGGGGCTGTAGTACACATACAGTTTTGGGAATGAGTAAATAAGTGTAGGAGAGATTGAGGAAGGCAGGAGGAAGAGAGAGAGGGATTGTGCAAGTAGAAAGACAGAGAGACAGAGTGACTCACAGACATAAGCGCAGCTGGACAGAGGGCCAAGAAGCTGGCATCAAATGAAGGAGCATTGTGTTATGAATAGACTCATGAAACTACTAACACAACACAAATCCACATTTCAGTTGATTGATTTCTGATTTCAACATTTGTCACAATGTCCTGGTGTGACAAAATAATAACAAATTATACAAAGGAACAAAGCACATTCACACTGCTGTTAATTTACAGACGTGTAGTTACTTAAGGGCTCTCTCTCTAAATATTTGTCAATGTGGATGTATTGGCATTACTATCTACTTCCACTGAGCATTTTATACAGGCATATGGAGGAAACAATATTTAGAAACATGCTTTAATAGTCCACTAAGTGGATGTAATGTAAGCAAGGTTCAAAATTGTGTAACAGTAGGGGAAACAAACGAGAAACACATATTGAATTTGTTGGTAGAGATATCTTCCTGTCAGTTAGTATTCCATGGATCAACAATATGGCACCAAATTCTATGATACTAAATGTAGCTTATAAGGTCCATCTGTATCTACCTCAGTGTGTGTATACAGTACAAGGCAGCTATAGAAAGCAACCTGGAGCCTCATTAACATAAACGTTAACATTTTATTTTGATGACACATGAGCGGACGATAAGTACTATTGGAAACCAGCGAAGTCCAGTTAAATTTTTTACGGATATGAATCACAGAGACATTTTCAGACCATAACATCCAGTTTTTTAAAACCAGCAATTGTGTCTCATCACAGTGTAGTCTTATTAAGTTTACAGCTCAAAAAACACCATTTAGGGTGCAGTTACACTTGAAGTATTCTCGACATTGAGCTGTTCCACAATATAGAAACGTTGTGAAATGTAATTGTAAAATGATTTTGAAAACCTAAAAAAATATATATAACTTTAAAAAAATAATTGTGTATCTGTTTAATTTCTATGAGCCACAGGCTAACTAACCTGACATGCTAGTGGAATTGTTGTCACAACTCAATCTGGGCAGCCGTACATTGAGACTGTATGTGAATGGCAGGTACTTTCAAATAAAATACTTGGCAGTTGATTGGATGAACCTGGTCTGGTCTGGTCGTTTTGGCTATTGGCTCACACATAAACCACGCTTGTATCAACACGAAGCTGATTGGAAAGTTTAGCTGCTACTCGGGACACATTCAAAATGATTCTTAGGATTTCCTGACTGATTCTCAGGGTGAAATTAAAATGAAGCTCACGAAATCAGGATGGTCTCACGAGGCTACAGGCTAACAGCTGTAACCTGTACACCATAGTGAAGTGGACATCTGTAGTTTAAGGTCATTTGCTGTTGAATTACTGATACTCAGCTGATTGGCTCTGGCTCACAATATCTCATTTTAATTAATCAAAATAAAAGCATTTTCGATGTATGTCTGCTTCCATGTCACAGAAATGTTAAGTCTTTTTAAACTAATAATCATTCAATAGTTTGAAATAAGGATGGGTCAGTCCAAACAAAGCCATTTCACTCGTTATCTCTGTGTGACTTTCAGTCAGAAGCCTATCAACATTTCAATAGCTATGCATGAGGACTGACTACAAGTCTGGTTACCTTCTCCATCCCAACTGTGATGTTAGTCTTGTCAGCATTTGGTGATGCACCTCTAATTTAAAGTTTCACTCCTCAATTAGTGATCCCAGAACCATATATTTTCATACCAGCTCACTGTTAATATTTTGAAACAGAACTGTCCACAAAAGGGCATGACCAAAATGAGGCCAACCTAGAGGTATAGAAGCATAGAGGAGTGTTAGTCACGCAGAACTCCAATGTGGGAGGAGCATGCACTGTCTGGGGTCAAAACCAAAACAATGCCACTTTTAAATGCTGCTACCTTGAAAAGACAAAACACTTTGAATAAACCATTCCTAAACCTTAGCGTATAAAAGAAAATACTGAAAGGTCAGAAAATTTACTGCTGACAACAACATTCTACAACCAGTGCTGGGCAGAAACTTGTTACTAGTAACTATAGTTACTGTAATGTTATTACTTTTTATAATAACTAGTAGTGTAAAAATATTACAATTACAAATCCAAGTAATGCTGCATTACTGCATTACAAGAACGAGATTTCTGGTCCTAGTAAACTTAGGGTAGGCTAATTGAACCGACCTGTCTAATCATCTGGTTTGAGAGGTTGCAATGTTTTCACTTGTGCTGATTGATGACTCCTAAGGTTCATTATTGTTCCAATATAAATGATTCACTTCTAAAAATGAGCTGGCTACACAGGCTGTCATTTTTCAGAAGGGGCGAGACAGAGTAGCAATTGTGAAAGGAATATGGTAATGTAACTAGTAACATAACTAATTACTTTTATTACAATGTAAAGTAATATTATTTCTTTTGAAGGAGTAATAAGTACATTATAACTTATTACAACTCCTGAGTAACTTGCCCAACACTGTCTACAACTGTAATAATCATAGATAAATATTCAGGGGGGCAAAACGCAGTGCTTTACTTGGATGTGCTTATCGTGTCTGTTAGTGGTGTGCCCTGCCTTGCTGCTGTAACGTTGGCGTCCAGGTAAACTGGCTCTATGGAAGTCAGAGGCCTCTAACCAGCACACTACACAACGTGTCCAACATAAACAGGGAGAAGAGTGCATGCAGCGGGGGTCTAGAAGAGGCCTACCCAGGCTTCAGCATGGGGGATGAACGTGGACATACAGTAGAACTGTGTACGCCATGCACATCGGTGCAGCCCACGCAGTGCGCTGTAGGGCCAGCTGTAGGAGTGATGGCCCAGGGGTGGATTACATGTACACTCCAGCCCAGCAGAGTTGTGTGCAACAACAGGGTCTTTAACAACACAAGCTGAACTTAGAAATTAATGCTTTAGAGCATTTTGTATGTTGCTTAACAGAACACATAACATTATTGTTATTTAACTTATTGCTTGTTTGTTGGGGAAAACAGTTTTAACCTTATCTGCACGTTCACTGTCAAAACAGTTGTTTCATTATGAAAATAGAATGTGAAAATCTGATGTTAAATAAATGAAATCACAATTATGTTTTTATTGCTTCTATTTTGCACATAGAATATACTGTCATGTCAATGTGGCATTGCACATGTGTGTGTAAATGACCACAATAGATTTAGCATCTGGCTTAATGTGTCTAATGGGACTTCAGCATGGATAAGTGTCACACTTAAAAACACAAACCAATCTACAGAAATATAACCATTTAGCGCACGTAAAGCAGTTTAACAAAGACATGCACTTAACATGTTTGACATTTTGGGACTTAATATCACCTCAAAGAAGTGATGACAAACAAAATGTGAACTGAGAGCCAAAAATACAGGACTCATAAAGCACACATCTAAATATTTATTTTATGAGTGGCTGACTCTAAAAGTACCTGTTTGAGAAAAGTGAAACAAAAACAAAAGATTATTATTGTTGCAGTAATATTAGGTTAATAACTGTAGGCATACAAAGTGACCAAGAGAATGTTTCATAATGTACAACCCTTGTCCATCCTCAGTGGACCTCTGTTAGATTTCTATGTTTTGAATAAACACTAAACACTTCTAATGTTGACATCCTGCAAGGCGAGATTATTGTTTCAACTCAGAATCTACCATTCCTGAATAAAATGACTATTGACTTGGATTTCTGGTGCTGGGAAAAAGTCTGCTCCCCATAAATATCAGTTCCCCCTTGGCTAGTTCAGGAAGTGGTGAAGGACAGATACTCCCTTTAGAAAACCACGGACCCAGACTCTCAAGTCAACTCCAGATAACAGAGAAAAACCTAAAGTTTTACCATCTTAATAATCAAATGAAAGAAAAAATAATATAGAGCGGTGATAACATGTGTTATTGCAATTTAGAAACAACATGCCATTGCTGAAAACTGAACCCTTACTAGAGAATATATAGGCTGCAGTCAATGCCGTATTTCATCCTCAAGAGAACACTAATCTAAGGCAATCTGAAACAAGCATTCCCATTCAGTAAAGGCTTCTTCCCATGTTATCTTTCAAACATCTCGCGTTGCAAACGCAAATAGGTTAGCGGCTTTATTTTGTTTTTTCAGGCACATTTGTTTGCAGAAACAATCTTATTTTCCTGGTCAGACTACCTCCCAAAAGAGGCCCAACCCAGCCCCAGAGCCACTCCTGCTCCCGCTAAGAGCCATTCAGCGCACGGTTCACCCAGCTGAGTTAAGCTGTTCGGTCTCTCGTGTGTTGTCAGACACACACAGTGTGTGGCTCGATGTTGTCAATTCATTTGAGATTTGTCCATGTCTATGTTAATGGAATTTTTGAAAGCTATTAACTTGTCTTTTAGACAGTATCAGTTCTGTCTTGATCAGGAATCAGGATGGTGGGAAAGAGCATCTTGGAAATCATATTCAAGTGCAAACCTACTTCTAAACAGCATATTGTAATCCCATTAGAATAGACATCTAGATATTATTACATATTGTATTAATAACTCTATGATGAACTGCCAATGCCACTAAACAACACCATTAAGAAGTAAACAATATTTACAAAAAGAACATTTCATTTTACTGTTGTAGATGGTACACTTCAGCACTTTGGGAGCATATGCACAGCTTCTGTGTGAGGGCACGATCACGTCTGGTTCTGTGTGACAGAAGCAAAGCACCCTGGGAATGAACTGTTAAAAACAAGGCACATCCAGTTACCAGAAAGTCCAAAAATGTCAAAAGTATTTTACAAATACCGCTTCAACTACCTAAAGCCTGCTCAAATTTATTGTATAGGGATACATTGTGGGTGTGTTTATTTTCATTAGTGGCTACTGGTGTGTGTGTGTGTGTGTACACCAGTATGTGCGAGTGTGTACCTGGAGATAGGCCGATTGTAATATAGTGTGTAGTCCATATGCTATGCTTCAGGACCATGTGTTTAATATTACGTCCCCTTGTTTCCCCTCTTAAGACTCTTAACAGCCGATATTTTATTTTCACGAGAATGCCTGTAATCTTTCCAAATCACAGCCAGGTGGAGGCATGTAAACAGATGGCCATAAAATCTCAGAGCATTACACATTAACATGCACGAATGCAAGCTCATTATTCAACACGCACACACATTTAATTAAATTAAAAAGCTAGACAATATTCCATTGTCGGGGTAATGTATATCACCTGGGAGAGTTTATGTATTTACACTTGCAGTAACTTGCAGCACACTTGCGGTACAATTGGGTGTCACACCATGTTTAAATGCACAATAATATTCCATTTTGAAAAGTGATATGTGCTACAATATATTAGTCTAGTCTCTCAAATATTATTAGAAACTAGAACATTTGAATATTTAGTAAGATAAATACGCCATATACGCCTACTGATGCTCTTGGGCACATCATCAAATATCTAATAAGAGAAGAACATAAACTAAACTTTACTTAAAAACTAGAAAGCAGAATGAAGGTTAAAAAGGGGACACAGACATTGGAAGCGCTTGTGTTTTATTTGACAAACTTGGGAGGATGGCAGTTTGCTGCTTTACCACCTGATGGCAAGTGACCCAAGCCACACTTGCCACAAGACATCTAGTGTGAAAGCCAGTCTGCCCCATAAACATGACCAGCTGATCCCAACAGGTCGGCAGCATGTTGACTGTGGACCAACCTAACACGTTTAGTACACGCGTAATATGATCACAACTGTAGTTATTAGTTGGATGTACAATGGTGTTGTGTATGTGTTATAACTGTACCCTAGCACCTTCAGTTAAAGAGTATGTAGATATTTGGATACAATTCAACAAACCTGCAGCCTTGTGTAAGGGTAGCCTATGGCATTAAACTGGAAATCCATTTTGATTGAATATCCAGGACCTATACTTTACAGCTACACTGTCAGAGCTAAATCAAGCACCACAACTTTACTCACTGGAAACAAAGGCGCCATGGCCAAGAAATTCTATTTTCCATTTCCTCCCATTAAAGCAATAGTCCATCTCAGAACATTAGTTACTGTTGCACATATGCATCTCAGGCCATCGAGAATCAGGCATACTGTATCTGAAAGGGTTTATCGAAAAACACTAAATACAATTGTTTGCTATCTAATGGCGTCAAATTTGTGAATTCATGACTTTAATTACTTTTAATTACAACACGTAGTACTGCAGTCTTTACAGTTTTGCCTGATATACAATTTACAATTATTCCATACAATATCACACAAGCGATAGTTGATGCAATATACGAAATATAAAAATACCTAATTGGTTTACTGCCATTTAAATTACTGGAAACATTTGCTCTTTTCCCTTTTTGCCATTGTATTATATTCTACTGACAGACATTAGCTGACATGAGAACGGAAATAAGGAAGTAAGATATGCAGATATGCTTTACTAAGCTAAATAACAGCGGCCATTCAGATGGTCCATCCATCACTGACTTGTTGACACCACAACATATGATGATATGTTAGAGGGATGGAGCAGAGGCAGAAAGAGAGAAAGAATGAGAGGAGAAGAAGAAAAAGCTGAAAAACAGAATAAAAATACATCACAAATAGACCGCATCTAAACAGGGCAGAAGGAAGCAAGGATGAAACATCTGTTGTTATGACTATGGGAGACTAATGATAATTAAGGAAAAAATGTGTCAAATTAAACTGTATGTCTGTCTGTGTGTGTGCGTGCATATGTGTGTGTTAAAAAAATATGTTTACCCCACATTAATTAATAGGTCTTACTAGGCCCTTTAATAATTAGATCTTAAAACCAGTCCATACAAACAGTCATGCTCAGATCACACAGTCAAAATAATAAGTAATATGAAAGCAATCAAATTCAAGCTTATGATAGAAATGAATTGACGCAACATACTTCTAACCCCATATCCCCCAATGTGTGTGTGTGTGTGTGTATGTGTGTGTGTTTGCGTGTGCGTGTGCGTGTGTGTGTATGTCTGTTTGTGTGTGCGTGTGTGTGTTTTTGTGTGTCATGTGGCGGAAAAGGCAAAGTTGACGTTCAAGCACAGGGGACTCAAAGTCAACACTGCAGTATTTCTGGGATGGTTCTGTTGGTAATGATGCTATTTATACCAAATTACAGCATGCACCTTAGCTGCAGTCTGCAGAACACACATCTGGCTTTCTCTCGCCAGAGGCATTGATTTGAAAACATACACCAATCAAACAATGCTAATGCCAACATAGCGTTACAGCTAACCCATGTACCCACTGGGTACCCCCACTGCAGTGTTTCAAATACGGGGCTGAAATTAGAGCCTCTGCTGCACACTGCCGTGAGATTAGGGCCTCCACCGTATGCCAGTCAGGCTGAACATGAGGGAAGGGTTGCTAATTGAAATGACATGCCTGGACGACTCAGTGATAACACAAATCCAATGTGGTTCCATTCTGTCAATCTCACTCTAATTATATATCATTCAAATACCTTTGTATCAACGCTGTAATTATAATGACATTTTCAATAATACCATATGGTTAACCACTGCTAGCCCCTCCATACACCTTGTGCACGAGTTTGGTAACTTAATGAACACATTATCAAGTGTCCCCACGTCACGAAGATGAAAGAGGCCTTTGTGTGCCTGTATCTAAGACATACCACATGGGAATACACACTACTACGTACGTAGCAGCCACATAACACCAGCATGCCTGCATAGCACCTCCATGGTACAAGCAGAGACAAGCCTGTAGTCCCTGATCAGACACGCTCTTCTCTGTTGGCTGACGACAACACTAAGCAAGGCCACCATGTATGGATGGATGGGTCAGCAATCACTTAAACTTTCCATAACAACATCTTAGCTAACGGATATTAACTGCCACAACAACACAAAACAAAGTGTTGCCTGACATGGATGCAATGAGTCACACAAATACACAGAGTTGTACATTTGGGGAAACAAAAGGATACTCAACACACACTCTAATAGCAAAAACTAGGGTTTAGAGGATTTAAAAAAGTAGGCATATGTTAATAAAAAGATAAAGAAAGGAACTATCTTATGTCATTCTAAAAACCAGCATATGGAAGCTTGCCCATGAAACAAACAGCTAAGATTACAGTTTCTACAGAAAGGCTTTGCAGCAGTGAAACAAAATGGTTCAGAGAACAAAATATCTCCCCAAATCTATCACAGTGGCAAAAACGCTAACAAAGAATCCTAGTGCATTCCTCTATAGTTGTATATTGGACTTTACAATGTACACTTGTATTATAATAATTAATAATTTGATATAGTTTTTTAAGAATAGGGCAACTTACTTCAAATAGGGTTCCTATTTCAGACCATTTGTTTCGAGAGAGCTGAAGAATATTCCAGTGAGTCCTTTTGTCAAAAGGCTGGAAAATCCAAGCCTTTCTCTCTCTTGCACTCCCTCTGTCTCCACCAGCCGCTTCCACTGTCGTGCTTGGCTGATGTAAGACGCCACTGGGAAAGGGGAAAAAAGAGAGGGAGAGAAAGAAAGAGGGAGAAAAAAAGAAGGAAAAAAAACCTTCACATTCTGAGGATTCTTGGGAGCATGCCAAAGTCCCAGAATTCCACATGCCACACATAAGGTTTCAATTAAAGCAAAATCCAATGGCCAATCAGAATGCCTGCTTCCTCTTGAAAATAACCTTTTCTATTTGACATCTAAAGCCCAGAGCAACTTTGGTTCATCGTCCATTGTTTTCACTGTATAGATGAAGCTGCACACAGAGTTTGTCACGGGCCTAGTCAAAGTTACAATTGTATTAACAATATCATAAAATCAATATATTGCTTGCTTAAAAATCAAAGGCTCCATTATAAGCTGGTCATGAATAGTGACTTTAGAGCTCTGTATAGACAACAGTGCTTTGCAGTTGATGACTTCAATAGTAAAACCAGAGATTAGTGAAAGAAGTAATCATTTTTACTTGACATTGTGCCATAACTACTGCAAATGTGATCTAATGTCACAAATGTCATTTATATACAATATATCAATTAAGTGACATTATGCCCTACAAATACAAACACATTTTAAATTATTGGGTTCTAAGAAGGAAGTTGCTTAATAAGGATGCTTATGATGGTGCTCTTCAATGTTCAGAATTCGGGAATTCCTTGACAAATAAATGTCCCACCTACAAGGAAATGATGCCTTTAGCTTCCTTATAGGTGGAGTCAGGGATGCCGGATTGTTGATATTTGAACTCAATCAAAGCAAAAACACCTCTCCGCTTAATGCCATATAATTCCCTCAGCTATGCATTGCAAAGGCTAGGATAATTGTGTGTGGTGCACACTGCAGCACTTTCTTTGCGTTTCCATTTACAGAGCCAGGGTTGTGTAGAAACATTTGATTATTTGTGTTTCCATTTAGAGCCAGGGTTGTGTAGAAACATCACATTATTTCTGTGTTTCCATTTAGAGCCAGGGTTGTGTATAAACATCACATTATTTCTGTGTTTCCATTTAGAGCCAGGGTTGTGTAGAAACATCACATTCTTTTTTTCAACATGCACACAGAACAGACAATTAGCAGACCATATGATATGCGCTGAATTTGTCAAAATGTACTGTATATTATCTTACAATCGCTGATTCCAACTTTAATTCATTGCTATATCTGGCACATACCTATTAGATGTGTAATACGTGGAGACCTAGTTTATATTCAGACTTCTCACTGCATACACAATTTAAAAGTACATATTTACAAGTTCAGGATTTCAGGTTTGTTTAGGCTTTTATAAATAAAGCCACTTTAGTGACTTGAGACACTTGTAGTTTAATTTAAAGAGCATGTCAGTATGCTATTTTATCTGTTACTATTATTTGTGTGACACTTTTAGGAAAATACATTGTTATTTTATTTTTTATGCATTCTACAGTATACTATTGTTGACAGCCATAGGAAGACCAAGGCATCCTCTAAACAGATTACCTACACTTTTGCAATGGGCTAGCATAAGCAGGCCCCATCTCAAACATAAACCATGTGCTGGAAACTATGAGTCAAGTGACCAAGAGCTGATGCAAAAAACACACTTTGCAGAGAGATGAGAAAAGCTCTTGTGCTCTAAACATACATCTGAAGTATACTTGCACTCAACTCTAAAAGACACACACACATTAACATCACCACAACACACAGGACACACAAACACATAACACACAAAGTATATCTTTCTAATAAGACATTTATTTAATAAAGACAATATAAATGCTACACTTTATGTTCTCCGATTAGACAAAGAAGCAAATATTATAAATAACCCCACAACCATGTACCTTCACTACATGTTTACCTTTCTAATAAATTTACTTCAGCCTCACATTATTCATATATTGTATCAATGTACAAAAAGATCACTGGGTAAAATGAGTAGGTGGTAAATTCCACCTATGTAGCATCTTTTGATTCATATAAATATAGGTCTCGTGGGCATTATAAATAGCTGTGTCTGTTGACGTCTTTATTCTGTCGGCACAAGTTTTTTCAAGCGCTTGTCGAGACAAACCGGAAGTATTGATATGGCAAAGTAAACAAATTGAGCTCTAAAATGTAAACAATACATTTCATCTTGTTCGTCGTGATCGCTAAGAGCCAAGCTTCTTCCTATTGAGTTGTAAGGACAAATGGAAACAACATTATTGCACAGAGGTGACATCAGAGCTTCTCTCCACACCAGAGCAGAGATGAGACAGAGGGATGTGGATCTTTGGGGTTATCAAACATGTTGTTTTACATAGGCTACATAAGCCATAATTAGTTTAATTTCAAGTATTTCAATCTTAATACTTGCCTTTTTCCCTTTGACCAAAACACCCATTGAAGATTACAAAACATCCAATATGGTTTTACTCTAGCATGGCATGCTCAGAGCCTGCCAGAAATGACAGTGGTTCTACAGTATGAACCAGTTTACCAGGTATACCGGTACACATTTTTGTCGATTGATTTAACTGACACACTCAGGCATACATCTCTCTCTCTCTCTCTCTCTCTCTCTCTCTCTCTCTCTCTCTCTCTCTCTACACGCCATTCTTCACTAATTCATGGGCTCCATCCTCGTCAATCACCAGGGTGGGGCGGAACTCTCGTCCCTTAACCAGCTTTTCCAGACCCTGAAAGAAGTGAATAATAATAATAATAATAATATAACATGTGTATACACCTTATGACACCAACTGGAAATCTAGCTGTGCGCATCCAATCCTGTCCAATTGGATTTAGATCCATACCTCTCCTCCATAGGACACCAGCGGGGAGACCTCACACTTGATTGGCAGGTCTGTTCCATCCTTGAGGCTAGGGGTGGGAAGGGTCGATATAAAGGCGGAAGGAACAGAAAGGGATAAAAAAATAAAAATAATAATAATAATAATAATATATATATGGACATGCGATGAGTACGTTCTCTGGAAAGAGAGTGACAGGAGCAGAAAAAAGCAGCTGCACATCCTTGAACCAGCTGTTTCTTACTCCAACTAGTTATTAGAGATCCAAGGCAAAGCAAGGGCATCGTCATTTTCACATATAACTAGTGATTAACAGGGTCTTTCTCTAGAAGAAAACAGATGAATGAGAGGTAATGTGGTTGCTCCACCCAGTCCTTTGATAACTAGGAGAAGACTTCACCATATTGCCACTGCACTATTTGTTTCTTTTCTAGACACTGATTAGAGAAGAGTCACACAATAACCATCTAAGATGTACCAATGAGCAAAGTGGCACACAAATACCATATTTCAGTGGTTGAAAGGACATAAAAGCGATAAAAGAGAGTGTAATACATGTAATCAAGACTTTTACCGCTACATGTCATTAAAGTCTGATGAAGGTTATTGGAGCACAAGCTCATTTATAGTCAAACTGAACTTTTCTTCAACCCTTGACTCAGTCTTCTCCACTGGCGTTCACCGTGAATTAACTGCTAACATTTAGTGCTAGACTAAAAGAAAATCAGCTATTGTCATCTGCTATTGGCTTCCATTGTTTTATAAACAACATTCTGATGTAATTTACCTATTTTATTTTTTTACCTCTATTTTATCCAAAACATAATATATGATGCATTAGAATATGTTTGTAGAAAACATCTACTGTCCTGTAGAGGAGGTGGTCAGCTTTACAGACACACAGCAAAGGAACTAAACAGAGGATGAAATTACAAATGTGGTTTCGGTCCACAAATAATGGCATGAGGACTTCATAATGAAGTTACAAAGTCAAGGGTTTAAAAAAAAAAAAGTTCAAATTCCACTTTAAAAGCATACAAGAAAAGAATAAATCTGTAAAAATGATACGACTTCACCACTGGACAACCAACATGAGCAACAAAGGATCATCCATTGCGGTCATTCAAATGAATCTTCTGTGCTCATTAACAAGCATGCAATTCATTGATTTAATCCAATAAATCAGTACTGTACAAGGAGGGGAAAAAACCTTTGTTCAACATTTCATCTGAACAGGATTGTGTCTCCCATCGACAACCCATCGCTGGCTTTTCCTTGACTTACACCGCACGCTAGGAAACAGAAAGGGCTAGAAAGTCTCCTTAGCCGAGTGCAGTGGAGGAGAGCAGGGGAGTGAGGTAAGAAGCGGCGGCGCGCGTCAAGCTCAAGCAACAGCCCATCACCATGCTGCTAGCCACCACAGGGCGGGGGATAGTTACTTCATGTTGGCACCGTCTGTGGCGCGGCCTGCTCCTCTGTCACTGGATGGGGAACACGGGTGTACCGGGCAGGTGCCAGGCCGGGGGCAAGTGAAGGCACGTGAGGTTTAAATAAAAGCACAAGAATAAAAAAATAATACTAGATCTACCGTACAGTGTCCGTGTGTGTGTGTGTGTGTGTGTGAATACAGTACGGGAGGGGGCGTGAGGGACCAGGGAGGGCCGAGCGTAAACAGCCTCTCCACGTTATGTGCTCATGCACACATTCTCGTGCACAGACCCATATAAACACTCATGCATGCGTGTGTGTGTGTGTGTGTGTGTATAACCAAAGGTGGACACAAAGTACACAACTTTATTTCTTCAGTAAAAGTATAGATACCCCTGGTCAAATATTACTCCAATACAAGTGAAAGGTGTGCATTCACACTTTTAAAGTACTGGAGTACTTGCTTTAGTATTTTTTTTTATGTCAACGCACAAGACACTCCTGTGTATAATGTGTGTGTGTGCACGTGCGCGCGCGTGTGTGTGTGTGTGTGTGAGGACTAGTGCATGTCTCTCAAGGCTGCGTAAGTCTCACCTGGGTATGGCGGGCACGCGCGTGCCGTTCTCGTCGATGAAGTGGCCCTCGGCGTTCAGCACCCAGCGGTGGTGCAGCGACATGAGGGCGTGTCTCGCTGTGGTGGGCGTGTCCTTGCCGTCCTGACTGTCGGCGTTCTTCAGCGGAGAGAACTCGTCTTCTCTCAGCACCTCGTACACCACAAACGTCCTGTTGAAGACACGATGGACATGCTGGTGTAAGACAGCTGCTCTCAGAAGCTGCTCACCGCCAGCCAATCACCACGTAGACGCTGCTTGTGTTTGCATCTGCTGCACCGAGTGAGAGCCTGCCCAGAACAGAGTCAGGCGGGGGGGGCATGGAATGAGTCAGACCCTGGTTGCAATAGCTCTCTATTCACGCTTCTATCTACCGATAGAGCACCTTCAAGCGGACCGGAGGTGAGGTGGTGTGCGAGCCACAGCGTGGAAACAATGGCATGACTCACTTGGCAAACTGGAAAATGTCGAAGACAAACTTTTCCATTTTGATCCCGTTGGGTTTGTCCGGTGTGACTTGTCGTCCCTGTGTGTCCACATATGGGATCTTTTTCCGGGCAACGTGGTGCTGCAGTTGAGGCTCGTACTTCCTGAAGGGCAGAGAGAGAGAGAGAGGGGGGGGGGGGGGGGGGGGCATAGGCGCGGCATGACACTTATATTCCATGGGAAAGGGGAGGCCATAATAATAGAGTAGAAAAGTGAAGGCATTGACACACAAAGCCAGTGACTTACTGCACTATGTCTTTAAGGAAGGAGAAGGTGAAGAAGTGATTTGCTACATTTCCTGCATTGAACATCAGCCGGCCGTCAGGACTGCGCTTCTCTGCGGTTGGCATGGTGATTTCACTGTATTCGACCACCTGATAATGCCCGTCCACCTTGCAGACCACACCCACCGGTTCAGTAGGATTGGTTTTCTCGACCACCTGCAAAAGACAAAGAAACCTAAATGCAATTTAGTCTTGCATGATATAAATATTTCAACATAGTTCACAAAACGTACACTTTGCCTGCAATGTGTTAGGAAATCATCCCCACAGAGACCTTGTTCTGATAGGTCCAAGAGGGTCCAATCAACTGCTAGGCCAAATCAAGCCTTTGTTGTTTTGATGCACTGTGCCTGACAAACAATTGAGGCTTCCGAGATGAGAAGAAGAGAAAAACGCAAAGGCAGAGGATGGTTTTTACCAGGCTACATAAGCCTGGCCTTTGCTTCAAATATTCACCAACTATAGTCTGTTATAAATTAGAAAAAACACTAACTCTCCCCATCTGTTGGTTCCTAATGATAGAGTGGAGTCCTGATGAGGGGGTTAGTGCACGTGGTGAGTTGGGTGTGTGGGTAGGAAGCCACATGAATTGCTGCGGGACGTAGTCATTTAAGATGGGAGGGTGGGTCTCAGCTCTGCCCCTTCCATCCCAGCTCCGCCACACAACTCATAATGATCCTGGAGGATCGTCAGTTCCACACAGTGAACATTTCAGCTTTCACTTTGGTTCTCTTGTGGTTAGAAAATTAAATAGCAAATTGTACTAATTTCTTTCATGGCCGTAGTGCAACGCAGGCAAGCCTACTCAAAATCAATCTAAGATAGTTTGTTACTTCAGAGCTTGCTGCTTGCTAAATCTATCTGATGTTTCTTTTAACAAAAAGTTGAATCGAAATGCCATGCAAGATCAGGAGCATGTTGGAAGACAAACCTATTTCATCTAGAAGAGCCATGTGAGGCTGAATACACACATTATAGCAAGGTAGCACAACAAAACTAAAATATTATATAATATATACTAACAATTTGAATCAAACTTGAAATGTACCTAAATTAAATGGCTACATCAAACAGTAGTTACCAGTAGTAACAGTAGAGTTGAGGGTTTAACAAAAGTTCAGTAGCCCCTAAGTAATAGTACACTGTACTTGGGAAAAGCAAGATCTACATTATATTGATGCCATGTTATTTACAGAGCAACGTGGGCCAACATCTTCTGGTTGATGTGCGGTTCTCAGGCTGAGCTGAGATTCTGGGCAGGGATTTTTTGTTATAAACCCAAGAGACAGCTTTTTTTCCTTTTTTTAAAGGGCAAAGTTGTTGCACAATCTATAAAGGTGACACAATTGCTATTAAACTCACTATATCAAACTATATCCATGACCTGATTGATTGGAAGAATATAAAAACACTTCCTAGAAATCTAGTTCTAATTTCAAACAAACAAAACTATCATATGGCAATAGACCTAGAAACTACTGTATACTGTATGTTTCAATGGAAAACAAAGTGACCTATATCTCCACCTAGTGTTGCATTATAGAACACTGTTAGACTGGTATTTTGCTTTAGGAGCAAAGTGACCAAATTTCATATTCAAACAAAAAGAATATGCATTTTGTAGCGCGTAGGACTTCCTTTGCAGGATTATTCATTTCTAAAATAATTTTTTTTTTACTTTTAAATTAAACCACTACACCAGTGTGTATTTCAACAAAGCATTGACAGATAAAACAAAGGATTAATGAAAACAAAAAGGCTCATGAATTGTGTGACTGACGAACCTTTGCTCCACAATCAGCTCCCTTCTTCATACAGAAACCAACAAAGGCAGGGTCGGCCACTTTGACAAGGATGTTGTCCACACAGTAGACATGGATATATCCTATCCCTCTCTGCTCCATGTCTTCCATGATGCCCTGGTTTCCCAGCGCTCTGTACAGGCCCCCATTACCATCTGATTCACACAAAGACACACACTTAAAATACAAATCATGTCATATTAAATAACATACTTTGAGACATAAGGTACCAACTCTCAATATATAAGTGAGCTTACCAGGTGCCATAGAGAGCTTCCCTTTACTTTCAAGTATTATTTTGCCACTGTAGTCCATGGCAGGAAGCATGCCCTGCTGAAAGAAGACCACGTCGCTCTTGTTCAAGCCAAAGTATTGATGGTGGTTAAAGAACTCCTTGGTGGAGTCCATGGTCCTGCCACTGGTCATGATGTACCTACACAGGGTAGGAACGCTTTATTACTTATACCGCTATATTATTTATAATCTAAGGTCACCGGGAACCTTCCAGTCTTATGAAGACGAATGTTTATCACATTGTCTAGTGTTTAATAAGACTGAACATTATTAATCCCTATGTAATTATCTTCATTTGATATGAAGAAAACAGTGACAAATGACAACATACAGTACTTTAAAGTATAACGGACTATGTAAAAGACACATTTTAAGGTTATTTCCTGAATACCGGCAGTATTCCACCATGCCATTTTAGATTTCCTAAAATAAGTTTGAATCTACACCACAGGGAACTGGGATTTCCTGCCAGAATAATAACTTCCTGGGCATCACATTGATTTTATTCAGAAACCCAGCAAACTTGTGAAACTCATTAAAATGCTCAGACTTTGATAGATAAAATCACTTTGCCTATTTTAAGTTCCTACAGTGTGACATTCCCTTTAGCTGAGGAGTCTTACCAAGGAATACAGCACTTTGTCTTGTATTTCTGGTCAGCCAGGTGTTGCAGTTTCAGAATGCGCTCTGCCTGGATTTGAAAGAGGGTTTTGTGTGAAGGCAGTCCAACATCATACATGCCTTTAGGGTAGGTCACCCCCAGTCTAGTTCCCTGGCCTCCAGCAAGGAGTAGGACAGCCACTTTACTCTGGGAAATGCAGTGCAGACCTAAGTAAGGAAAGCAAGAATTTTCAAAAGCTATACTTTTCTTTTTTAAATGTGTGTTCTATTAAGGTTCAGATGAAAATATTTGTAAGCTTTATTTAAAATCAGGACAAATCAAATTCTACAGTTTCTGTTTCAAAAGGGGGTGATTATGGCAAGAAATGTTATGTGCATATAATGTTACATTAACATTCAGTATGCTGATACAGTACAACACACTACATTAAAACATCCTACATGATGATACCTATATAAACTAACAGAGAACATATATTATCCTACTTAAAAATAGACTATATCAGAGAATAAGCATTATTCTTCTGCCAGACAAGACAATCAATCTGATAGCATTTTATCTAATCTGTTATGATGGCCACAGTGCATTTGGATTATCCTTGGAAATATGCCCAGGATAAACAACAACACACCTGGATAAGAAAAAAATGCTGATCCATCACACACCCTTTTTATGACTAGACCTGCAATAACTTCAGCAGTATACACTTCTTACTGGAACTGGAGACCTATAGCCCTAAACCAATTATTTCATTATCTCTATGGTATGCTGTAGTCTATCATACTGCTGGTACGTGACAACTGGCAAGTGGGGCCTTCTGGCTAAATACTCTATGTCTGGTGATGGGTCTGTTATGATCTCCAAACCTCTCTTCCCAATTGCTGGCGTAGAGCTGAGTGACCTAATGAGGTTCAAGCAACACACCCCTGTTTTTCGTTGGTCACAACAACAGAACCAGATGTGCTCTGCCTCCCCTTGTAATGTCATCTCTTAGGGTAGAACTGTTTTAGCCAAACCCTAGTGCACAGAACACTAATGCAAGGGGTGGATTGCGCAAATCATAATGGGTAACAGCAGGATACTTGGTCTGGTCATATAAACGTTCTGTGCAGGAGGTGAAAACTGAGACGGATTTGTGAGTTTACACAATATCCAGCAAGGAAAATATCTCTCAACAGTCTGATTCATATATTTTATAAGAGTGTGTTTTATTCCATAATTGAAATGACATATCTAAACAACACTAAAAGGTTCAGCATTATATTGTAATTTGAAGTCCTTTCATCCAAGCAAGCATTTTATAGTTTAGTCAAAATGTCTTCGTTTTTAGATATGTGTGGGAACATTGCCCTTACAATTATTAGGTTAACATTCTGTATATAAAACATATACAATAAAACTCAAGATTGTAATCTTAAATCTACACTACATCATGCAGTACATAGATAAAAAATTATTAATCGTTAAAATGTTATAGCTATATTTATGGCAGAAATGTAATACAGATATGCATCATCATCATCATCATCATCATGTATCTTACCCTTTTCTTCCCAGTCTTTGAGATGGTCCCTGTCCCGTGTCACACTGCCTAGCACATCTCTGGGAATGGGCTCCATACGGGTGTCCATCTTCTCCTTGCTGCTGTTGGATGCTGCCATGGCACTCTTGAAGAATCCGTTGAGCTCATTCAATTGCATCTCCTCTAGCTGTTGGATTAGGCTGGTCTGCTCCTCGGTTGTTAAATCATTCCAGAATTGCAGGAGATGAGACTGGCCAGCTTCAGCCAACCTCTGGACAAGTTTGCTTGGATCCATAATCACACTGCTACACCTTCTCTGTATAAAAAAATAGAGAGCCACACTGTCAGGTCTGAACAAGGAGGTAAAAAGTGGAGATCTAGACTGTACTCTACCTCTGTGGTCTAATGAATGAAACACTATGAGCCAAATCTTTCATAAAAGGTGACCAGCAATCAGAAAAATTTTGTTTAAAACACTACAATAAAACACAGAGAATAAAGGTTAAGCGACTTCATGGTGTGATGAGATTATACTGAGAGCTATACCCTGGGTGTTTCACAATGTCAAAAACAAGTTAGTGAGCTATTATTAAAATAAAAACATAAACTATGCTACATGTTTCTATTCAAAGTATTGTATTAGCACGTCATCAATGCATAATAAACACAATGGCGGATTCCTCGGGTGTACGGAAAGCCATATCCGCATCAGAAGGATGCACAGAAATATTGATTCGCAGGTTTGCTTACTGTTAAGGCTACTTAGGTGGATAACTGATGTTAGCTGCCATATGTTGATATCGCTAATGCCATACGAGTGCTACCAACATTTAACTTTATGTAGCCTACATGAGAATATAAATGCGTATCTCACAGAGAGATCGTAGATAAAAGCGATGTATTAAATAGATCAGAGCTCACCTTTAACAACCAATCTGTTTTAGGTTTTTGACCATAAAGTTCCTGCTCGTCGTTACACTGGAGTCTTGTACTCTATACCCAAACTCCGCCCTAACGAATACACATCACGGTTTGTCACGTTTTACGTGGCAAGTGGTAGTCATCGATTGTAGCAGATCTATTCTCTACTTCTGCATAGTGAACATAATAAGAGTGGTACCTGTTATACAAGATATGCCAATCACAAAATAATTTGACAGCCTGATCATGCTAAAATAAGACGAATATAGCACAGGTGGATCATGGGCTTGTTCCACATATGACTGATAGCCTACATCCTACACACCACGACACATCCCCAAACAAATAGTTTATGAGAAGTGTATTTTATTCACCAGTGAAAGAATATGTCTAGAGAAGATTGATATTATGTGGAATATGGACTGTTTGTGAAACGGATCAGAACATCGAACTATGTACAATGGGTAATTTAGATAGCATTTATGATAAGGTAACATATAATTTACACTTTTATATAATATAGTTTGCATCACAAAATAGGCCTAATTTGTTTAGAATATATTTCGTCTTCATTATATTAAAGTAACCACGAGGGGGAAGCATAGTTGTATGGGCCGGAAACAGATTTTCTTGGCTAAATCTGCAGCCGACTGTTTTTATCTGGTGCACTCACTGCACTGACGCCTAGCTAGACAGTTATATGTGTATGCATTTTTTTCTGACATTAAAAACATTAGCAATGAAGAAGTTTATCGATGGCATTAAAAAAGACATTAAATTCAAATCTGCAGGAGCTGGGAAGAAACTTACAGACGACACCAGGCAAAGAATTACAGCTTACTTTACTCCACCACATACCGTACACTAAAAATAGTCTTTATCCATAAATATCTGACATCTGAATAGTCAGTGTTTGCCACTAAAGTTACAGTAGGTAGTAGCCAGTGAGAACATTAATTGGATAACATTGCTTAATTGTTTTAACTGGTATGACAGCTAACGTTAGCATATGCGCTGTTTATGCTTGCAGTATTCTCCATATTGTACATATGCCCTGCCCGTTAAATGTTATTGTACGGTGCCATACACACAGGACACGTAATTACTTGGAATATAGCTTTGTCAACGTACAGTACCGTATCGG
The DNA here is from genome assembly GCA_025399935.1 of Amblyopsis rosae. Taxonomy (NCBI): domain Eukaryota; kingdom Metazoa; phylum Chordata; class Actinopteri; order Percopsiformes; family Amblyopsidae; genus Amblyopsis; species Amblyopsis rosae. Next base: position 21,974 of record JAODTR010025524.1, read on the forward strand.
TAATGTGAGCAGCATACATTGGGTGCACTCTCTAAATAACATACCTTTGTGGTTTATCATATACATTTAATTCACATGTTTATTACTTTAACGTTAGTTTGACGAGAGAGCTTTGGGATGTTCTGTTGTCTGTATATAATACAGCAGTCGAGCAGAGGCGGGCCCGAGCCGAGCCAGAGCCAGTGCCAGGCCTCTGCATTCACCCACGGAAGGGGCGCAGAGAGCAGGAGCAGCAGCTCTGGCCAGGGTTGAACAGCATCAGCGGACAAAGGTCCACACGTCACAAGATGCCATCAGGAACCAGGGTAAGATCCCATAACTACAGTGGTAGCATGTGTCATCAAGCTGGTAATTACTTTTCTGTCAACAGTATGGGTAGAGTTTATGAAACTCCCCAATTCCTTTTGCAGTTGAACTTCAGTATACAAAAAAGGATGACCATAGAAATGATCCATACAAGTTTAGCAGAAAAGTGTTTAAAATCACATTGTTTTCATTATTTCCTATAATCTCATCACATTGATTGACCTTCTGGGTATACTGTAAATATATTGTGTTTGTATATATATATATATGTTTTCCTGTAGTGAAAAGAGAACTTGAGGCTACTGCCCTGGCTGAAAAGGCATCTGTAGCAGAGGCAAGTGTTAAAATCATTTCAGCAAATCTCTCCTCACATTGTGCTACAGTAGCTGTCCATGTGTGTGTGTGCTGAAAACAAATAATCTGGTGCATCTACACAGCCCTTGCTCTGTAAATGGGAACATAAAATAAGTGGTGCAAATTGCACCACACACACTATCCCAGTCTTGTTAATGCATGTCCAATGTTGGGGGGTTGGAGCTTTGGCGAGAAATGGTTATATTTGAATAAAGTTAAAATATCAACAATCTTTCTCCTGCATCCCTGACTCCACCTTTACGTAAGGTGGTCATCTACACAATGGATCTCTCTAACTATACTCAGAGATACAATATAGTACAGTTCTGGTCCAGAGGCAGTTATTTGAATCATTCAGTGATTAGGAATTTAGATGTGCTGTCTATAGATGTCACTTCACCCTACTAAATATAACTGTCCCATAGACACATAATTATACTTGTATATCATTTATTTTTTTCAGGCATCCAATATGATTGTGAAGGACCTTGCTTGTCTCTCCGTGTCAGGTGTGTATTTCACCTGTCCACTAACTGGAGCAACTGTAACTAAGAGTGAAAGGGATGTACATCTCAAACAGGCCATTTTCATGGTACGTCTATGGGAAAGAAAGCCATCTCATACTGTAATCTTGAATGTATAGTCAAAGCAGATATAACTAATAAGTAATGTGCTGTATATAATCGATTGGAAATTAATCAATGAATGGCATCTTATTGTTACTGCCAGCGATTTGAGGAGGATGCAGTGGAGGCATCTGTGATGATGATCCACACCTTTAATAAAGACAAAGAGAAGGTGAAGACTGCTGTTGACATCATAAACAAGTAAGATGCCACAGGGATGATGATACTCTAGAGCAGTGGTCCCAAATCCTGGTCCTTGTTTTAGATGTATCCTCGCTCCAACACACCGGATTCAAATGAATAGCTCAGGATCCATTCATATGGGTGGGGATTGGGATTCGGTAACCCTGCTCTAGAGATTATTTTACGTCTGACACTTTGAGAGGATTTTGATTTTGTAATATTAACGCAATTTTAAATGCAGTGAAAATCGAGATATACCTAATTGTTTCCTCATCACGTTCTCAACAGGTACATTGAAAATATATGTAAGAACCCAACGGAGGAGAAATACAGGAAGATTAAACTCAGCAACAAGGTGTTCCAGGTGTGTTTATTTGAACTATAATATACTGTACAAGTGTGGAACCAATACTGGATTCGGGGGCCCAGTTCTATATTTTAAAACTATTTTCTAGAATAAATTGTCAGAGCACCATGAACAGGGGCAGTTTACACCTCAACAAGAGGTAATTGTCACGCGACAATGGACCCTTTTCACAGACATGTCATAGCAGGGTAAGCGTGTTTCTTTCATGTGTGCTCGAGAGCAAGCATTGACAATTATTAATGTGTGCCAATCAACACACCTAAATCAAACATACTCATAATAAAATGTGTCAACTGTGTTTACCCGCTGTTAAGGATGGGACGATATATGATTTTATTGTTTATTATGATAAAAATACTGACGATAATCGTATCATGGTGAATGTCCATTATCTGGTTAATCATGAATATCCTCACATAAGTATACATTTTTTCACAAGTGACTTGAAAAAAGCTGTCTAGCTCACTTGTACAGTCCAATTGTATGGATTTACAAATGCATTTATTAGCCTGCATCTTTCCAGTCAGTCACCACTATGGCTGAAGGCTCTGCTTACCTATTTCATCCCCCCACATAAAAAAGATAAATCGGATTTGTTGAAATACTGATTTCAAAACAAAAATTATCGCAAAAAAAAGAAACCGTAAGTGTGTCATGATATAATAAAACATTTAGTTTCTCAGCAAAATGTAAGAACAAGTGATTCCAGTATGTTTAAATGCCATTTTAAGAGTATAATCAGAATGTAATAAATAATCGGATAATATCGTCCATCGCAATAATTTTGGCCAGGATAATCGTGACATGTTTCATATCGTCCACGCTGTAGACCCTTTTGAAAACTGTCTTAGGTGCTTGATTTGACTATGAAGGGCCCAGGTTACATGGCATCCTTCAGACGCCTGGCTATTTCTTAACCCTTCCCTTCACTGTATATCTAGTCAGTGTTCATTACAGTTGGGTCTGCTCTGACTGTCACCAGGAGAAAGTGCGGTGTGTCGAGGGCACTAGAGAGTTCCTGCAGGCTGTTGGTTTTGTGAGCACCATGCTCCCTGTAGAAGGACAAGGTAAATGATGTGTTCTCACCTCCGATAGAATCAAGTGATGACATTTTTACTTAAATAAATTGACTGTTTAAAAGGCAAATGCTGTAATTGTCAAAAACACAAGTCAGTTGCACCATTTCACAACCACTAAATGTCCATTCTGAGGAATAGAGGAGGAAGAGGAGTTCCTGGTGCTGCCAGAGCAGAATGCTGACGCGCTGGAGCTGATCAAGGAAAGGAGGGACCGTCTCCAGAGAGGCGAGCCAGTCCGAGCCCAGCTGGACAGGCAGCCTCAGGCCTACAGGCCGTCTGCCAATGCCACGCGCTTCGAGCTGCCTCCTGACTTCTACAACATGACAGCCGAGGAGCTCAAGAGGGAGCAGCAGCATAGGTATGCCATCACTGGGACTCCTTTTTCAATCCCAATAGGCCCAGACAGTTTTGTCATTATAGACATACATAAAGATGTCAAGAATAATAGATCTGATTCACTTGTCCTAACAAATCCAGGTGCTTAAGTATGTGGCATCACCAAGGGAACTTGTGCTTATTTATATAGCCCTTAATCACAGTACAATCTGTCCAGTCTCTGTACAGTCACAGTCAAAGAGTGGTACACTGGCATAGACCCACATTTTACAATAGAAAAAAACATACTCACATTTGCCAGGAGTGAGTTGGTGGAGAAAAATGCCATGCTTCGTACCAAGGCCATGAGGGAGAAGGAGGAGCAGAGGGAGAGGAGGAAATACAACTACACTCTGCTGAGAATCAGACTGCCCGATGACACCTTGCTGCAAGGTCAGCCACTGCTTGCTCCTTAATCCACGTTGTATCCACTTTAGTTGAAAAGACCAGTGGAGATAAGACTTTGTTGACTCATTAGTTCCTGTCTATGATCCCAGGAACCTTTTATGCCTGGGACCGGATGCCTGTGTTGTTTGACTTTCTAAGAGAATCTCTGGTGGATGGATGGCAGCCCTTTGAGCTTATCGCCCCTGGGGGTCAGAAGCTACAAGAGGTTGAAGACACAGCCCTGGCAGAATGTAACTTGGTGAGTTAATTCTCACTAGGGTCTCCCAATAAAGCTGTGCTTCTGCCATATTGAAACCTATATAAACTATAGTACATATTCACAAATCTCAACCAAATGTATTGGTTGTATTGTAGTCATTTGTAAATATGCTGACAACTGCATTATATAATTTACAATTTTGTAATTTAGCAGACTTTATGTATAATGTAAGTATGATGCAACTTAGAGTGAGTATTAAGTTGGATTTGGGCATCTTTCTCAAGAATGCTTACATGTAGACTGAGTGTGTTGGTTATTGAACCCAGGACCCTTTGACTGGAAATCCACCCCCACTAACCACTAGCAAGTGTCACAACTGTATAAAGAATACTAGTGAAATATAGACCCCCTTTCTCTCTTAGGTTCCTGCAGCTCTGCTAACACTTTCTTGGGATGCAGCTGTGCAGGCAGACATTGCAGCTGCAGGTGGGAAAAGACCAGCCCTCCTCAAACCAGAGCTAATGAAGTCCATTCAGACCCTAAACTGAGCAGAACCCACAACAGCCCTTCCCAACCCTGAACTTCCTGTTACCTCGCTTGCTGGCACTGCTGGGGTTGACTCATGGCACTGACTAGGGATAAGTTTGTCATTACACATGATCATTTAGGCCAAAAGTGGGGATCAGTGTCATTGGCATCGTGCATCTTTCTGTGTAGATAATTCACCTCCATTTCCAGCAAAGTAATAACATTGATTGAAGTGCTACTAATGAGGAAATTAGTAAATTACATGTATTTTTTATTGTTGCATCCTTAATATGTATTCTTGTACTATAGTGGTACTTCAGTCAAATCATATTATAATAATATGATTGTATTGAAGTACCACTTTTGAAGTACTTATATTTACAAAGTTTACTAAATTACTAAATTTAGTAAATAAGTCAAATGTGTGGTAAATTAAGAGAGCTCTCCACCATTTCTTTAAACTTAATTTCACAACAGGTGGATTTATTGTGAAATTAGTAGTTAATGCAGTAACCATAACCCAGTATAATATACAGTAAGAAGGCTCTTGTTCTATTAAGTATTGGTTACCTGCTGTGGACTGTGCATTTCAAAGGCTTGTGGGCTTTGGTGATCCTGATTGTCTATTGTGCAGGTGTAAATATGTTATGTTAATGTAAGCTATTATATTTAAAAGATAAAACTTTATAATTGTAATTATAGCAATTTTTTCCGCTTTTGTGGAACTTGCAAATTCTGTATAGTTTTACCAGGATACTTAACACTGCATTATATATTTTATATAAATCTTATTTAAAAAATATTTTACAAAAATTATAACTGCTCTAATGAGACTTTACAGAAAAAGCTCTATAGACAAATGTGATTTAATGGTTGTCATGTCACAACTGAAACATACTGTTTATATATACTGTATTGTCTGTATCTAGTATTTATGGATTGTATGTGTTCCAATGCTTTGTTAGCTGTTTTTTCATCAAGGCATGCATATAGAATAAGCCTATAGCTGACATCACTGAGAAAAGAGCTTGTAGAACCAAATGTGTTTCATTGTTCATTGACCATTTCATTTTTCTTAAATGAAAGATTCTTAATGCTTTGATACATGACTATTGTATTACAATAGAGAAGTTTAATGTGTACAGTACATATTTCAGTGAACGGTTTAGAATCTTATGGGGTCAGTTTTTACGTGACTAGAATGACATTGTCCTACAGTACCACTTAAAACCAGTGTAAACAAAAGCTCACAGGTCCAATTTCCTTCAGTAGTGAAATGGTCAGTGTCACCACTAGCATTTAAACCCATCAAAGTACAGATCTTAGCAAAGTTCATTCCCTGTCCAAGAAAACCGTGAACCCACTTTAGTCCACTGCCTGTGAAAACTATTGTATTATACCCTTGCCTATTTATACTCCTTTATTCAAAAACAAACTCTTAAGACAAAGAAATTACTGAAAACCTGTGATAGCTAATAGAAAATATGAGTTAATATTTTATCATTGCAGATATAACTTAAATAATGCTTTATTTAAAGATTTGAACACCTGTAAGTCAGATTGATTAAGGAAGGATGTCTCCACATCTTACCGTTTTAAGTGTATACACACACACACACACACCTATTTTACTACTTTAACCATTATCTAAGAAAACAACATGTATGCCCAGGGTAGTAATATAGTACTGCTGAGCAATCTGAAAAATAAAAACAAATGGTGCCTAGAAACTTAAGACTTTGGAAGTCTTAGTAACCATAAGTAGATCCATAAGAAATGGGAATATAAAAGTGCAGTACATTTAATATTTTAATGAATTCAACCTGTTCAAGTATTCTTGAGAAAAAATACATATTTATATAAATGCATGACACAAAGCCTAACTGTACAAGTACAGATCTAGAATTAGATTTCAGAATGGCAATCAGAGCCAACAGATAATACAGGTACGGTACTTGAGTTGTTCTGCTATACCTGTCGATGGCCTATGTACATGGAGACCATAACAACATGGTCTGAAGTCCAATAACAACATTCTCACTCCACATAATGGTAGTCCTTGCATTCACATTGTTCTTTATCCATCTGATTAACCCATGCCAGATAATTGCCAATGTCACCTTCTGCAGATTAAGACATTAATTGAAAACAAACCTGCCTCAAAATGAAATACAACATCAAACATAATGAATATTTAATCACAAAGTACACCCTTAATAATAAAATCTGACTGATTTACTTGAAGATGTCTTCTACTACAGGAGTGAAGTGAGAAAATAATTCAATGTCATCACTGTGTAGATGCCTTGAGGCCTGCTGTAGGCCATCACTATGAATACATCATCCTTTCTCTTGACACACTGGAACTCAGGCCCAGGAGGGAAGAGTGTGGAGGGAGATGGATCCCATTGGGCAGTGGTATGGAAAAGGTCCCAGAGGATAATGGAGAGTAAGAGGAGACCTGTGCTGTCCATTAGCGGGGCGAGCATAGAAGTAGGGCTGGAAGAGACAGCAGCGCTGTCTGACGGAGGCCTATGTCACTGTAGTGGTGGTGCTCTTTTCACATGAAGCTGAAATGTAGAATCTCTACTTTAGACAATGTCCAAGATAGGCTGCCCTTCCCCATATGTTCATCACATCACATGCTCATGTAGTTTGTACCATAGGACAAACAAAGAGGACCTGTCAGTCAACATACTACATATAAGAAGCAGGTGCAGTGATGTTAAGGTAAACCAACTCAAGCATGTGTTCAGATAGAGCCACAATTTTGTACACAAATGAAAATTGTTCAGTATGTATTGTCATTTGGTAAGCAAACTTATATTGATGGTGTTATACCATTTAAGATGTATCCATTCTGCAATAAAATGGAAATGTATCCTACATTTTAAAACATTTAGAAACAAACCACATAATGAGTGAATATTTTTCAAATGATCAGTTTTGAAATAGCTCAGGTCAGATTTAAGGAAGCTATAGAGCTGAATGTTTACCAAAAATGCACTATGCTCATAGCAGCTACTAGTCTGGGAAGTTCATATTTCTACATCTGACCCCCCCCCCCATTCAGACAGATTTCTACGGCCTGGAACTGGGCGGGCCAATCACAACAGTGTATCTAATATGGGGCGTGTTTGTCAGGGTGACTTTACAGATGAGCGCTATAAACAACTCACTATACAGATGTCCAGAAGAATTTTGGTCTACACCTGATAACTCCCCTTGGAGATTCCAGACTAATACACATCTGCAATTTAGTCTGGCTAAGCAGCTACAGCAAGTAATGTACTTCCTCATGACTCACCACTCTGTGCACTGATGATGACGCAGTCATCGTCCTCATCATCTTCGGTGTCGGCTTGGAAGCCATCCGTCTCCATTGCCTCCGTCTGGAGAAAAAGGGAATTGTAGCAATGATAGCAACCCATGAGATGAAATAGTCTGTAATCTGTGTTCTGATCTCAGTTGTGAGTGCCGCACATACAAGGAAAAGAAAAGTCAGGACTTCCCTTTGGAGTTGCAGCCTACCTTGCAGTTTAAAAACATTGCTATGTTTTTATGCTCCAGATGTAATTATTATGTGATTCAATTTTCCCTACAGCAAGAATTATTACCAATGGATCATTTTCCCACCTGCTCTGGATCAGCACATTTTTTCATGAATCTGGTGATTGACATGCTGCCTGCGTTCTTCCTTTTGTTGGAGGATGTAGGGGTGTTGGTGGAGGAGGCCTGAGGCGTGGTGGGAGAGTTTCCATGGGAACCTGTGGCTGCTTGGGGCTCTTCGCGTGGCTCCTCTCGCGCTCCAGGCGTGAGGTAGGTCCACTGGCATGGCACCGGGAGAGCTTCCTGGCCAAAACGGGAGAGCACATCTGCGTGCGCGTACCAGCAGCACCGCCTGTAAGCTGAACGCTTCTCGTAGACAGCGTTGCTTTTGATGATACGCTTTAGCCGTATTCTTATGAAAAAAGAGGAGTGTTAGTTGGGTCCATTATTGAAAAACAGAACATTATGTGTGATGAAGGCCCACACAAAACTCCTAAAATGTGTCTTACCTTGTGGGGATGTTGTCTGCTGAGCTGACAGGGCTGGTAAGGCTGGTGGGAGACGAGGATAATGAGAACATCTGCTGGCGGCAGAACTCCTGGAACTCTGTGATGATCACCTTGCTGCTGTTGACATTACCGTGCAGCAGAGACAGCAGCTGGCCTAGCACTGGTGGAGAGGAGGGGGTCAACATGGGCAGTCAATATTTAGAGTGCTCACAAACCAATAGGGGAATGAAAACTAGTTTCAATTTTGAGATCCATGCAGCTAAACACTGTTAATGGAAACAGTAAAATGTACTACTGACTTTTACTATGTATTTACAGCAATATTGATGACCCTTTAGCAATGAAACTAACAGCAGCAGGAATCATTTCACAAAAAGATGTTTTTGTGAGCAAACCCAATGTGTGATAAAAACAGAAAGGTCATGTGACAGACTCTGCAGGACAGTGCCTCATATTCAGAAGGTCACAAGTAAAAAAAAAAAAAAAAAAAAAAACTCAAACAAACAGTTTACTCACATTGTTCGTCTCCCTGTCGTTTCAGTGCTAAGCTTTCTGGGCTGGGGCTGGTGTCTGCTTTGGGTAAAGGCTCCACCAGGCATGCGGCATAGGGCAAGAAAAGCTCCATGGTTTGACCCTCCGTCTCCCAGACGCAGCCCTTCACCACGGCCTCCAGCAGCTTCATCTTTTTCTTGGTGGACATCAGCTCGTCCCACTCTCTCGCTTTCAGCTTCTGCCGCACCTTCTGCTTCTCAAGGTCACCGCCCTCCTGGAAGGTGTCAAGACATTTTAAATGATGCCAGTAGCAGGGAGTGCCTTGCCTCGCAAGACCATCCTGAGTTTCATCCAAGTTTCAGTTTGACTTTGCCCGGAGAATCAGTCTGGAGAGCTTGGATACCGTGGTAGGGTGAGGTTGAATGGAGCGGGGGGTGCACGCACAAGATATACTTGTTTACTTTGCCTAAAAATTTTAAAATAAAGACTAATATATATATATATACACACACACACAAAAGTTCTAATTAATAAAGTACTCTATGCCTGCAATTATTATTATTATTTTATTTTTATGCCCATTCTCCCCTACTCACCCGGTCATACATATCATACATACATGTTGCAAAATGTATCCTCTGCATTTAACCCATCCCTCAAGGGAGCAGTGGGCAGCCGCTGTGCAGCGCCCGGAGACCAACTCCAGATAGAGTGAACCCAACATGTTTTTGATAGTGGGGGAAACCAGAGTACCCGGAGGAAACCCATGCAGACCCATCGGCACGACCGGGGTTCAAACCCGTGAGGCCACAGTGCTATCCACTGGGCCACCGGGTTGCTCTAGTATGTGCAGTGGTGTGCAAAAGATGGACAGACAACGATGGTGCGCGTGAACATGGTGAATTTCCATCACGAGCGCCAACTATATCACGGTAGGTAGGCTACAGCAATGTGAGTAAGCACGATCAGTGCTTTGCAAGTACAGGTGATTCTTCCTGATTATGCTGATCACAGCAATTCGGTGAGCTTTTAACGGAAAGCGTACTGCGCAGTGTTTCAGAAGATATTTATTACCTTGTCTGAATGCTGCTTTGCCACTTTTTGACCACTTATTACATTTTTTTTTAATCACTATGCCTGCTCAACATCGTGATGTCCGTCAGCCATCGGCGATGGATGATGGCACCGTCTATCGTCCACGTGCAACATTACTTAATCGGCTGTCATCGTATTTTATTTCTGACTTTATTTTAGTTGTTATGTCATTTCAGTATCATATTATGTAAAAAATCTCATGGAAGGCCCGGTCGCTGTACCGGTGTTGTCTGGCATGTGAAAACAGCCCACTACTGTTTGGCACTGGCTGCGTGTCTAGTGCAAGTCATCATTGCAAGTAGTTTGCATTGAATACAACTGACTTCTGAGCCCATCATGGTGTAATGTATAGCTTATTGAAATAACTTTAAAAATCACATCACCGATATTGAAAAAAAATGTATATTGCGGTATATATATATATTAATATTTCATTATTGTCTAGCCCTAGGTTAGTGGGTACAAGGGGATAAAACCACCCATAAGACATGTACTGATAACTAAACTGCTACTGGAATATGCACTTCCTCCACCAGATTAGCATGGCGCTATACGCATGGTGCTGACGTTCTGATATAGTAACAAAAAGGATAAGGTTAATATTTCTCTCATATTTCTTTGATCTTATTCCTTTAACCATTTTTATTAATGTTTTTTTCTCTGTACTTCTGTATTTGTTTATGCGAAGCACAACTAGTGTACATATATTCCATCTTTGTAAATCACTTTGAACTGCAATTCTGTATGAAAAGTGCTATATAAATAATAATTATTATTATTATCATCATCAGTCACAGTCACCTGGCATGTCAGGTTAGGGAGTGCCCACTGCACATGGTCAAACAAAAGAATGTACCTCCTCCTCTAGTGCCCCCTCCCCATCTGAGAGGTAACCATGTGGTACAAAGAAGCCATCATCATCTTCATCTTCATTATCACCCCCCTCCTCTTCATCCTCCTGGGGGGGGGAATAATTTATTAAGTACTGAAAAGGTATAGTAAGCAATTGTTATCTAATGCACTTTTTGTCTCCTCTCAGTCCAAAATTGATGTGCGACTTCTACACAGCACTGGCTCCGTAAATACAGTAGGAACATAAAATTGATGCAGTACATGGCACACAACAACAATGTCCTAACCTTTGCAATTAATTTCCAATGTTTTGGGTGGAGCACCATGTGGCATTGAAGTGAGAGGTGTTTTTGTTCAAATATCAAGAAGCTTTCTCCAGAATTATTTAATATACCTTTAATAAGACACCATTTGATTCAAAGTGGCAGATGGATAAGCTAGACAGCTCAATCAGCACATACTCACCCCTTCACTGTGAGACAGAGACTCTCCGGGTTCCTCCTCTTCCCATTCCTCATCACTGTCTACCTCGTAGTCCAACAGATCCTGTGGTGAAAAAGTGTGATTAACCACTACATTGTAGCTTGTCATGTTGGTGGGACACAAACCACCATCAGCTGCATAGCTTCAATATTTCTAAGAAGGTATCAACGTAAAGAGCTTTACTAGTATGTAGTATGCACTAGCTCTTACATATTTATTTCCACATTTATCTTAAAAGTTACATTAAATAATAACTAGATTTTAGGAGTGTAATGGTTCACCAAAATCACAGTTTGGTTCATATCTCTTTTATTCTTCAGGGGTAAAAACTGCAATTATTTGTCTGGCCATTATTGTGTTCTATCAGTAGATTTTATTTTTATTTATTTTGTCTACATGCACACTATGCTAACATAGCATAGCGCCAGTCAAGCTATTAAAAATAAATAAAAGAACAGAGGAGGTCGGAGTGTTTTTGTCATTCTCTGCAGAACGTAATTATTCGTAATTATTATTATTTATTAACGCATGTCATTTCAGTATAATGATATGTATATTTAATGTATTCCTTTATGCACCCGTTTTTAATTCCTTTAACTATTTTTATTAATGTTTTTCTTAGTATTTCTGCATTTGTTTATGGGAAACATTTGTTTACAGTATTCCCTCTCTGTAAAGGACTTTGAACTGCAATTCTGTATGGAAAGTGCTATATTAATAAAAATTGTTATTAAATATTATTACTCTGTGATATTACGCCTGGAACGCAAAGTAGCCTACTTGCTGTATTTCTTTTTGATGAGTGGGAGCTGCAGCTATACTTCCATGGTACCGTACGCGTCCAGGTTGGATTTCCGGTACCTACGGTACTGTACAAAAACGAGTACCGTCATGTTTTCAAAATATTGGCATCGACTTGGTATCGGTTCTCGTGACATCCCTAGTCTGCACATAATCACCCCCAATGGCAGCCACAGCCTGTTGAGCTCATCTATACGTTGCTACTGTAGCAAAACTAATTAATTTTTCCTCATAATTTACACTAGGTTAGAACCACTGACTGAGCCTTTCTATAGTTATCAAAACAAAACCAAGCGACTTACTAGGAATGCATGTGTTCTCATGGATAAATTAACCTGTCACTACGATGATGGGGTTGCAGGGATTGTGGCAACGAGTCTATTGCCTACCCATCTATGCTAGCCTACTCAAACTAAACAATGTGAAATCATATAACACTTTATTTAAAAACTACAATGTGTGAGAAATAAACATGTTACACATATGTTCACACAAGGAAATCTGTAGTTACTGGGTGGGTTGTGGCAGCGTTTATTTGCCTTAGCTTTCATGCGACTCTCTCACGTATAGTCCTCTGGGGTGTGTCAATAAAATATACATAATGTCCACCAAGGAATGAAACCGCCAATTATTATAAATTCAATGTCAGGCCGTTGTCTCTTGTGCCATTGCGGTAAATGGTTCCAAACGGTTTGTTGTGCTTCACCTGTTTGCGTTGTGTAACTATAAGCAATGAAGCTACAGTGCTCGCCTCTTTAGTATTCCAAATAATTTATTTAAAAAAAGTCTAATTTAAACATTGACTATAACAACAAACAACTACTGTTTTCTATGTAAGGATATAGTGAAATAATCCGACCTCATCTTTTCTTTGTTTACATAAGGTAGCGGAGCTTGCAGTGTTAGCAAAGCATAGCGCATGTGTGGGGCACAAGAATAGGTTTTGCTGAGAATCTGGTGCGCAGAAAAGTATAGAAAAATAAATAAATATCTTGCACCGGTCCTACGGTGTTAAAGGGGAAGCACGCAAATGTTTAATATATGGGCTTAAAAGACTGATCTTGGGATTGTATGAATCTATATCGGCTCATTCAAATTTAGATCGATGTAGATTGGAGAATCGATTTTTTTGAACCCACCCCTAACTTTTATACACCCCTACTATGTTGTCTACTGTACATATCCCATAACATACTTTTGAAATTTTCATAACGAATATAAGTTTAAAGGTAACAGATTTGATGGAGAGACAGTGATTCCAGTTGAAGTGATTTTTGTTTGTCTGACAGACTGTGGCGCATAGCAAAATTTCAGCCTTCTGATTAGTCAAATTGCCTGTCAATCAAACTGGCAAATGGCCCATAATCAGCCTGTGTAAAGGCCCATTTCCTTACGGGGACCTTACAGAGTAGGGTCCCTGTAGCCACATACACTAACACTAACGCCTGAGGTGCACCTCTCAAAATTTTTTTACTACACATCCGTCCGTCAAGTCGATGCAGACAACAACAATCTTATGGATGCAAGCCCATATGTCAGAGTGCTTTGGAATTAGGGATCTTTATAACAATGCACTGTACATGAGAGAAAATTATCATGATGGCGCAAGTTACTCCGTAGGCCGACGGCGTAGGCATGGCAAAAGCTTGACGCAGAGGCATAAATGGGCCTTAAAGTTGGACTTACCTTGTCACGGCTGAGAGGGCAGCGAGGGGAGATGTCTGAGCTCTTCTTACTCCAGGTGCCCCAGTAGGCTGGCCTATAATTCTCATGGAACTGCAGCAGCTTCATGGGTCCATAACGTTTACGGTCAAGCACAGCATCTGCTTTGGGCACTTCAACCACTACAACCGAATCCCTGAAGACAAAAGAACACTTAGGACATTATTTACTAGGGTTGGGTATGTTGGGTACATTTAATCCGATCCTGCTCGCTTGAGGGAAGGGTTAAATGCAGAGCAAATTCCGCTATATGTATGTGACAATAAAGGTACCTTTACTGGTACCAAAACCTGGAATTCAGTACCAAATGGTAAATTTTGTCTTTGCATTACTCTCTGTAATAAGATACATTTAATTTAATTTACAAAAAATATGTTTGCATTGCAAACTGGCCTTATGTCTTATGTCTGTCTATGCCATCTCTTTATGAAACAGTCCAAATGCCAGTTTGCTTTGAATTATAAATCTCATTAACTGTGTACTACAAAACGCTCCACAAGCAGTGTTGGTGTAATTAACGATGCCCTTTCAAACATTCACTCAGTATCTCACTATGGGGTATCTCACTATGGAATATTAACTAGTTCAAATTACTTCACTGGAATAGGACATTTCCTGGTAATTCAGACAAATCAAAAATAAAATGATTAGCAATCTTCTATAAATATCAACAGACTGGCAGCCAGAGCTGAATACGTTTAACCCTCCACTGATGATAGAACTTTAAACCAGAATAAAGTATAGAAAAAAGGTCAACTCTGGGACACGCCTCGTTATTGCCCTGACTGTTGAACATTGAACAAGCTGCAGGGCAGATGTAACCTCACTCTCTCTACTCTCTCACACATATGCACTCTCAGGCAAATGCAGCCAAAACAGACATTTATGCCTAAAATCTAAGACAACAAAACACAAAACCCTAACCCTGAGTGGTTGAAAACAAAACTGTCAAATGGCCATTTTAGTCTGGTTGTCTCACCCAGCCTGCCTGAGTTTGGTGGGGCCTGATCTTCGCGGCTTTTTATGGATCCAGTCCTTTAGTTCGTTCAGATTTTCACCCGGTTTATTCAAGTACTGGTCCAGCTCTTCCAGAACAGATTCCTCACACTGAACCCGGGTCAGTGGTGCCAGATACATATTTTCCTGGATTTCAAATGGAGCAAACTTTCCACAGGCAGCTGAAAGAGTCTGGTGGGGCAAAGGTATCAAACACGAATGAAATTCATTAATCCATAATTATTTGTTAATTTAGCACAGTTGGATATTTTTTTAAATATAATTAATGTTATTGTACATGTCATGTAATGTTTTACCTTTGGAGCTTGTTGCATTTTAGGCTTCTGTAGAAATCGTGTAATCTCTGCTTTCTCAGCTTTGAGGCGCTGGCAAAGGGGGAGGGTGTGGGGGTGAGTGGTTGAAGTTAGACATAATGGTTTGGATTTTAGACTAATGCCATACTAAAGAGATTAATGTGCGTGAACTCACTTCTTTTTCATCTTTCAACCGTTTCTCCTCATCCTTTAATCGCTTTTCTTCTTCTTTCCTCCGTTTCTCTTCAAGTTTAGCCCTAGGGTTAAAATGTAGGGTAAGTCATTTTTGAGAGTGCTTGCTAAATTCAAACTAAAATCAAAACAAAATACACCCCTCCCTTTAGTGCCATAGGGTGCTCCCTCAGAAGCTCTGCCACACACACTGGAAAGACATTGCAAAAGCTACGATATTGTTGTCGTTTTTGGTTTGCAGGATATTGTCTATATTCCCGTTTACAAGGCAGGGCTGTAGAAGTAACAGAATAAATTTTTTCAGCGTGCAGAGAAGGTTAATACAGCTATATTGTTAACTGCAGGGAGAAAGGTAGAGACTGTGTGAGTTTGGGCGCTCTATAGGGGGAGGAGTAGAGGAGTATTTCCCTCACCAGGTGTGAACTCTAGGGGTATTTTACCCCACCACAAACATCCTAGACACAAAACTGTGGAGCATCCTTTAAAATCAGGAGGCCGTTGCACTACTCACTCCTGCTTGGACTTCCGCTGCTCCTCCTTAGCCTTCAGCCGCTCTGCCTTTTCCTTCTCCTCCTTGTCCTTTTTCTCACGTTTATCCCGCTCGTCTTTTTCTTTTTTCTCCCTTTTTTCCCTCTCTCTCTCTTCTTTCAGTTTGCGTGCTTCTAGCCTCTTCTTCTCTTTGACAGCTTTAGCCTCCTCTTTCTGTCGCTCCTTCTCCTGACGCATTCGAAGCCTCTCCTCCTGCTCTTGTAAACACTATGGACATGAGGAAATACAGAGAATACATCACCCGCCATTAATCACAAGCCATATCGGACATGACTGGCATGATTTTAACTAATTTGTTGAGAACTGTTTTATTTTATGCAAGACAGTGCCATTTATTTATTAAAAGTATCCCATTTCCACATTAAATCTAGCCTTAGTGCCCATTTAACACCCCATGCATTTCCAAGCACTGTGATGATGCATGACAAACCCTGACTTCCATGTGGGCATGTACAGCCCTTTGAGAATGTAATGTGATTGAGGGCTATATACATTTTTTTTTACTTTCATGTAAATTATCAGTGGGAGTTATTGCTAGAAAGTAATGGGATAAGGCCTCTCAATTTATAAATAAAGTGGACTACTAACATATGCATAGTGTGTAGGGGAAGAAGACAATATTAATAAGCGTGCCTTGAATACAAAAAGGAGGCATAGCCAACATATCTGTCTTACCTTCAATAAGCGTCTTTTCATCTTCTCATCTGGTGGGATCTTCGGAGTGGTCTTTGATTCCTATATGGAAACAAACATCAAAGACCATTTGTAAATGTGTTTCTGGTTATATAATGAATAATGCTAACAGAATAGTAGTGTTGATCTCTATAATAAAAAAATGATTGATGCAGACACTTATCTATGACGACTTGAAGAAATGTAACATTTAAGATAAAGGCAAAGAGACAGAAAAGGGAAGATAGTGCAGTTGCACTTACTGAGGGAGTACTGCTGCTCTCTGTGTTGGGCTGTTCTGGTGATCCTTCAGCCTCAGACAGGGAGCTGACAGATGAAGCAGATAACATGGACGTGTTCCCAAGACAGGACTCGTCTGCCATTGTTGACTCTTCCCGATCCTCTACCTCACTGTCAGAGCTTTGTGTTATGTCAAGCTGTGACACAGAAGCAGCTGCCTCACTTTCCATTTCCTCCACATCATAGTCTGCATTCACATTATTGCAGTCTGAATCCTCCGTCTTATGGATGTGGTCACTGTTGCTGGGTTTCCCAGCGGAGGCCATGTTGTCTTTGCTCTGAAGTGTGTCTTTAATTGAGGGGCTGGGACGGGCAGAGTCAGGTGTAGATGACTTCTTTACAGGAGAACATGAGTCATCTTGGGTAAGATCTACATGGATGCACTCAACTGATCGCACAGGAAGTTTACGACTCAGAAAGCCATCGAGGGGTCCACGTCCATTGACCAAAGCTGGTCCATTACAAACAGGGAGTAGAGAGGATTCAGTCTCATTCTCGCAATCAGACACCCCAGGCTCAGGACACTGAGGGACGCGAGATCGTTTAGGCTTCTGACCATCCTTAGGTTCGGGGTTCAGGCGCTTGAAAGTGAGTCGAGCTGTATGGGAAAAAGATTGCAGTGGTATGAAATACTCTATGTAACGACAATGTTATAATGTCTATATGAAGATATTTTAAAATGGAGGCCATGAAAAAAAAATAATAATCTGAAATTCATTGCATTAGCATTCTCAAATATAATTAGGTTCACTGCTTATTCAATAGTATTTTTTAGATAAGAGTTTGCAACCCTATACATAGATAGGCAGATGAAAAAGTCCTATTGTTGTTGTTAATAATTATAACCCATTATTTTGATGCTAATAGACATATGGTGTACTTCCTTACCTTGAACAAGTTTCTTATTGGCATGGTTAGTGGGTTTAAAATCCATGCCTAGAGAGAAGAAAACACTGCATTAGAAAATTCACTTAAAAAACGTGGCTCACTTAAAACTTGCAATTATGTAAATATTTTACACAGTTGGAAAGAAATAGTTTCAAATACAAATGATGCAAAGGTACACACTAGTTGAAGGTTAGAACACTAAACCAAACTGAAAACGTTCATACAACATTTCATTTTTGTTTTATTGCCATTTTAGTAATCAATCAATAGACTAGATAACGAAACAAGGCCAATCTATCCCTTTTTAATATTGACTGCAATAATTGGAAAACAACCATGTTGTCGTATAGTTTGCATCTATGGAACAAAACAACAGCATTCGTTTGCAAAAGTAATAAACGGTGCGATGAAGTCAGAGGACCTCTCCCGCCATACAGTGTACTAGGTAAAGAAGGCCCGTCGTGTTTGCACCCTGGGTCTGACAGACAAGATATGTCTGCCCCGGCCATAATAACATTGAAAATATGCATATGCATCGTAGAACAGATTATATAAAAACTTAGCCTTATCATTCACAATACACATAGGTAAACATCAGATTATTCTACAGTATATTAATCAAACCATTTTGCTATTAGTATTGAATGAGACGTCTGCTAGCATAGCTAGCTTGTCTGATACATAGCATATGAGTACATGTAACCTGGCTGCTAACAGCTACCGTAGCTGGTAGTCGAATGACACTACGTAGAGTCCTGCAACTAGCTTGGTGAAGTTCTATGGCCAGTACATTCAGGCTTCATGCAACTACAGTACCGTACTGAAACAGAAATATCACAGTGTGTGGGTCTAAAGTCAGGCCAATATCCTGTCAATTGTCAGGGTTTTCACATTATACAATACAACAATGGCTAGATTTTGTCCGACTACCAATACCGGTGGAGAAGTATTTAGATAAAATGCGATGCATTTACAATACGCAGTCTGAGTCAGTTCGTAATCGAATGTATGTGCAAACATCTGAATGTAAAATCCAGATGTTTCCAAATTGGGATATTACGTATTACGGTACTGTTATTTGCATGATTGAGTGACTAATAACATGGAACAAATATGTGTTCAAACCAGACAACAGTGGAACTCGCTTTGTGAACATGTTAGGATAACCAGCAAACGTTTTGAAAATGTAGCTATCGTGTGAGGCCATCAATGTTACCTTTTCTGCGTGGAGCACTGGTAGCTGCTCCCAAATGCCCGTCCACGGAAGGGTTTTCCGCCGCCAACATCACCACCACTGTCCGCGGCTTTACTTGCTTGTGGTATTCTCCAGATACACGAATTCCAATTTATACAAATTACAAATTATATTCCCCACCAATTACCCCGAATTATATATCACAGTTATTACTAAATGTTAACTTTGCATATCTCCCAGAGGTTCCCTAGTTTCCCCCGCTACCTGCCTCGCGCTCCTCAGTCGGAATTGGCGGGAGTGTATCTCTTAGCACAAAACCACCGTTGATTGGCTAGATCTGAAGCAAACGTATCAGTGGGTGCGTTTGTTTCCAACTAGGAACCGCCCGTTTGCGCGACTGCAAGTGTCATATAAAAGAAACATGTATACCTAACGAATAAAATGTCGACTCGGTATGCCGTACTAGTTGCACGTCTTCTAAATGAAGTCGACAACCACGTTTTATTACAAACAGAAATACCAGCGTAATGGCACATGTCGTTTACGGTCGCTTTTTGAAAAGTTGAAGTCGATACCGTACAGTGAGACAAGTTATAGGGTTGCCATCAGGTTATCATTGTGCAGTTGGTCGCAATGTAATATAATATAAGTGTATCGTTCTGATAGAGTAATGTTATTATTCTACTACATAATTAGTTGTCATGCTATATCAAACCACCAACGTTCCATAGCGCCAAACGTTTGTTTGTACCAGCGGTATATCTGTGAGCATTTGGGAGGCCACTTTCTCCCCGATCGTAAAAACTGATCATTCGCAGTTCGCCCTGCCTTTTCTTGAAAATGCTGGGATTTGTAGTTCCGTTGTATTCCAACCGCGATGACACGAGGCTGCAGGAAATAGCTTGGGACTACAAGTTCTATTATGCAGTGCAGCTATCTTTCACGAGACTAGTTGGGACCGATGGTTGGGATTCGGACTCGTGTCCATCCTGGCTAATTCATGAACCACAGTTAACGTGAAAAAGGTACGAAATAAAACTTTAATTTACCCGTTTTACCATACACTCTGCTTGTTTTTATCGTAGCATAACTTCTGAAATTTCGACTACCTGTTATTTGGCGTCTAGCTTTTGAAATGATAAAAGTGTTGACAGTAGCTCATCAGTAGCGTATTTGTTAGTGGACAGTTAGCGGCACATATAATGTAATGTACTGTAGCCTACTGATAGCCGTCGGGTATCCTATCCTATCGTAGCATACAACATTTCATTATTTTATTTTATTTTCAAAACTCTTAAAGAAACCACTACTAGTACCGTACTAGTACCGTATGGTAACCGTACTACCGACACAGAAAACATTATTTATTTAGTAATTATTGCTACATATGAAGCCCTTAGTAACAGTAGTCCAACAGTTGCTAAAATGTTGCACGAAAGACTAATATAATTCACTACCATATATATAGTTCATATTATTTGCCAGTACGGTATACAGTTGCAGTTATGATTTCATAATTTAAATAATGTTCACAGCCTAGGAAAACGAAGGAAACATGTACGGTATTTCCCCAGGCACTAACTGCAAGGGATTACCAATTGTGCTGCACGACGTTAAATGCGCACATCATTTTGGGAGTTAAAATACTCTCGGCCAGATAAGAGAAGTGAAAGTAACACAAATGAACTGTTCAAATGTTAGTGATATAAATCCATGCGAATTGAAAAATCACTTAAATGATCAAGTGAGTTGATATTTTGATATCTAAAATGTTTGTTAATCCACTTGATACACTCCTCTTCTACTACTACACTTAGTCTAAATCTGACATGTACATAATTGTACATATCATGTTTTAGCCTTACAGCCTGTCTCATGAGTAGACTAATTATACCGTTTGTCATTATGGCTGATGTAATCTGTGTATGGTTATTTGACATATGTTTGACTTTTAAAGACTGTGTGTTCAGATTGTCCTTCTGAACTCTCACACAGGCATTTTCGTTTATCTAATTTGATCGTCAAATTGAATTTTCTACAGTAAAACGTCTTCATAATTAACAGGTGAAACATTATGATGTGACCATAGAATAACATACACTGGACTTTTGTGTACTACCATACATCGTCACGGTCCCGTGGTACATTAGCGCAAAATATTTTATATATTTAAAAAATGTATAAAAAAAAAATGTTGTGCAATATCGCGAAATCTGATCAGAGCTTCCTATATTAACATATTTTTTTTTCCAATTCATCGTTTCTAAAGCCCCACCTATTGCAGACATCGTGGGCCTGCTATTCTTTGCAGATATAATATATTGATATACTATCATAATTATCTTCAAGAAAGGATTACGTTTAAGCATCTCTGCCAGGAAGGAGGGGAGGGGGGGCTTTATCTAGGCTACACACACTGACTCATAACTGGTGCAAGGAGGTGGAATGTAAAACATATTTACTAACATCTTAAGATTGTAATAATTAGTTTTTATATAAATTCCTCTATTCTTTTCAATTGACAGGAACATATCAGGACTTCAAAATGTCAGGTTTGTCACTGTTATATGTACATACTGTATCCTATTATTGTTTGTAGTCCTTATTGCCTGAATAATGGATTATCCTGAACAAAATAATTGTGTCTGTCTCAATCAAAGTCTCTCAGTATTTTTTACTATTTCACTTATTTGTTTATTCTAAAACATAGTTTTATGTTTCAGAACGAGTTAATAATTTCCCTCCCCTGCCTCAGTTTATGAGAATTAAACCCTGCTTTTACCAAAATATTGAAGAGGAAATCCCTGCACCTCACCAGCAGCTGGTTCGCAAAGTATACATCCTTTGGATGAGTAAGTACTCTTCTGTTTCCCTGCTTTGTCTGAGTATTTCTCTCCTCACTTGCTTCAACGTTTTTACCTTTTGGTTCTTCAACTCTTCTTTGCAGTGTATTCAGGGACACTGTTCATGAATGTTATCTCGTGCATTGCCTGGTGGGCAGGAGGTGGAAATGCCACAAACTTTGGCTTCTCATTGCTTTGGCTTGTCCTTTTCAGTCCAAGTAGTTACACTTGCTGGTTCAGACCACTGTATAAGGCTTTCAGGTAAGCTCCATTCTGACCAACCATTGTAAAATAAATAAAAACTCTCAGATTCTGATAGGCTGCTTATACAACAAGAATGGATGTTGGATAGTTAAACAGGCTGCAGTACCCAACCCTCTAAGCATCCGTGCTGCAATCAAAACACTGTATTTTAATCAATGGTTTTATATGTCAGTATTACAACACATACAAATCTGGGGGGGAACGTCTAGTCAAACTATCTTGCACATTGCATTGATATTTGGACTCATATAGAACATATTTAACAAATTTCAGTAGTGGACATGCCCAAATTTAACAATATAGCCCAAGAGAGCCTATATATTTGCTATGTTGCCAATTAGTTTATCATATTAATTTCAAATATGTATAGAGGAAGTAAGACAAATGAAAACATACTGTAGATGTGCATTCATGTTTTTTTAAAGCAGCCTTATCCTCTTTCCTTTCTGTCCATAGGGCTGACAGTTCCTTCAACTTCATGGCCTTCTTCTTCATCTTCTTTTTTCAGTGTATTTTAGCGCTCATCCAGGCTATAGGCATCTCCGGCTGGGGAACTTGGTGAGTGAAGGATATACAAAAGCTTTGCATATGTTGCATCAGCAACTATTTAGCAACTACACATTTTTAATTTTGTTTAATTTATTTTACTTTTTTATTTTACTAGGTAAAATCAGTTAAGAACACATTCTAATTTACAATGAAATGCTTCTTGTTTGCGAAGGTAAAGGAACTATATTTAAGAATGAAAACAAAACGGTGTAAATACACGATTTAAAAGGCACTTGAAAAAAGAGAAACACCAAGACACAGGACACCATAAATACACGTGTAGTGTTTATAGACTTGCAACTTATTCCAGCCACTAGCTGCAGCAAACTGAAATAAGGAGCGACAAAGGGGTTGTGCGGACTATGAGGAGGCAGTGAATGTTGCAATATGTAACGTAGCTTGGGTGAAGCTGGGCCTAATGGAGTTTATAAGGGCGTTGTGTCCAAGCCAACTTGAAATGGCGTTGGAGGAAGGTCCCTCCCTTTTCATTCTGCCTCGGTTGCACATTCAGCTTCATCTTGACTCCCTGTGATTGCTATTCGCAATGCTTTTAGTATTGGTAAATCTCAAGGCTTTACATTTTATATCTACTATTTACAATTTGTCTCATGCCTGACTAGGAACTGAAAACAGGTGTTTTTTTCTATTCACTTAAGTAAAATGACCAATTGCATAATTGGAATTGCAATGTATTCATCCGCTGTTCATATCATAACGCAGTGTGTAATACCAGTAGCAAATATTTTAGAAATATAGAAAGATTGTGTTTTAATGGAGCATAAATGGAGCGCTGCAGGTCTCATAAGTGGGCGTGTCACCAAAGGCATTTTGCTGTGAAGGGTGACGGAAGCAGTGCCCATAGAGCTAAATCTACCATGCATGGCCTGATACAAAGTCAATTTACCTCAAAACAGTTTGCTTTTTACATTGTGGCCTCAGATTGATCATAGGTACTTAAGAATTAATGATAAAATAGCCATTGCACCCAGAGATAAATGATGGGCAATATTGTTGTGAAATCCGTGAACCTCCCCATTGACTTGCATGTTCCATGGAACTACATAAAGGGTGAAAGTCACCCCCCTAATTCCAAAAATCTAATGCGGAAGTGCCATCAATTGGAACCTCTCAGTTCAATTATATAATCTCTGCCGGTACTGTGTACGGCGGAGCTCTAATCCTGAGGATGACTATTTGAGCTTTCTGGAGATGTTAAGGATTTCGAGCGATGAGCTCTCCAGCGTTAATCAGTATACATCATTGCTGGAGTTTAATAAATGTATATTTGGTTTAATACAGTAAATAACACAACATATATACTAACTTTTTAAAATTAGTGTGAAGAAACACATCATTTGATAGTTGTATTGTTTATTTTAACGTTTGGTAAAAAAAAAGAAGTGTGTTTGTATATATGTATATATATATATATATATATTTTTTTTTTTTTTTTTTTGGGCTGATATGTATTTACTCACATCTGCTAATGCCACACCCTAACCCATGCTACCTTACCCTACTCTCACCAAAGTGGCTGGATTGCAACAGTGGCGTTTTTCCGATACAACGTGGGCTCTGCAATAGTGATGCTAATCACAACTCTCCTATTCACTATGGTGACTGTTTTAATGGGATTGGTTCTCATCAAGGTGAGTCCATCACACATTTCAAATACATTTGTAATCTAGTGCGTGCGTGTATGTACATACTACAGTATGTGGAGTTGTCTGTCATACATAACAGTATATGTAGTAGTATGGTCCTGCAACTTGTTTATTTTCTTTAATAGACTGAATGCCAACTACGGCCAAGAGATGGCACTGTATACACTTGTAAGCTAAATACGACCTTGAAGCAACTTAGGTTTCTTTCCATGTATGACAATTGTTTTTATTAGTGCAGCTAAAACCCCGGTGTTACTGACAGTCCCGGAAACGTACGTGTGTGTGTGTGTGTACATATTGTAGGCTATGTGAATGAACCACTCATTTTTTAAAGCTACTGCATTACTATTTCTGAACTGGCCAGGTTCACAGATTGTACCGTGGTGGCGGTGGGAGTTTTGAGCAAGCTCAGCAAGAGTGGAGCACTGGAGTGTGGAAGAGTGCCACAGCAAGAGAAGTGCGGTTCAATGCAGTAGCTCAGACGCCTCAAGGCCCAACCCTACCTCAATACCCTGCTGCAGTTCCTAGCTACCCTGACGGACACTGGTGATCCCTGCCTTTAGGTGCAGGCAGACAGCTGGCCCACTAGGTGCACACAAGGAACATGGACATTAGAATTTTACCCTGTATAAGTTGCTTTTTTGTTTAAAAGATTTGTTTAAAATGGCTGTTTTTGAAAGCATTTAAACAGCTCAAAACTAGCTCATGTAGGGTTTATCATTTGAGAATGAATATTCATTTCATCCCACTTGCATTTAAATTAAGCCTATCAAATTGAATGTGGTTATTATAGCAAAGGCAACTAAATCTATTTTATGCTAAATGAGATGTTTACACAGCAGGGTTTTTCTGTGCCTGTCTGGTATAAATTTCTATGGAAAGACATGGTTTTGCAGCTACTAAAAGTGTGTGTGTATGTGTGTATATATGTGTGTATGTATGTGTGTCTATATATGTGTGTGCATATGCATATGTATATATATGTATATGTATATATGTGTATATATATGTATATGTATGTGTATATATATATATGTGTGTGTGTGTGTGTATATATATATAATTGACCAGTGTGTATTGATTTGATTTAAGTTATTGCAAATGTCAGGGA
>JAODTR010025545.1:0-21648 GCA_025399935.1 Amblyopsis rosae
TATATATATAATTAAATATATACTATTAAAGAGTAATAGTGCATATTTTGCATTTATTCTTGTAAACGTAGTTAGCTGGAATTTTGTAGTCATCGGGGTAAACAGCTACCACCAGGCAGTCGCTGTCTGCTCTCTGTGTGTGTGGCGCTGCATGTAGTGCTGCCTGCGATCAGTCAGACAAGAGCACAAGAACAGCGCAACATGGTTTTACTGTTTTATGTCAGCAACACGTGTGTAAAAACACTATTATAGCGGTCTGAAAAATGATCAAAGTTAAGGTCATATATCCCACGATAAGTCGATATAGTAATTATCGTGTGCAACACGACACGCAGACAAGCAGCTGCGTCGCGAAAGGAATTTTTCATATACTTGCCTGCGTACCTTGCGTGTGCTTGGAGGTTTTAAAATATTTCCAGTAGGGGGCAGATCAGGGCTGAATCATCCCTGGCTGAAACCGGAATACTTTCCTTGACTACCTTGTAATTTCCACAACAATAACATGTCAAAATGTGGAGCGGCATGGAGACATCATATAGATGTTAAAAACTAGGCCTAGAGTTGGGCCAATATACAATGCCATCGTCCATCGCCGATGGCTAACAGGCATCACAATGTTTTGCAGGCATTGTGATTTAACAAATAAAAAAAAAGTGTTGAAAAAGTGTCAAAGCAGCGTTCAGACAGTTAGAAATATCTAGTGAAACACTGCGTAATACGCTTTTTCCGAGGCTCGCCGAATTGCTGCGATATGGTTCACCTACTTCTCTCCTTCCCCCCTTTCTCTCAAACACACACGCGCAGATGCAAAATACGCTCGTGCCTTGGCTGTATCACACCGTCTCGATGTCTACATGCAATCAATGCGTTATGTTAACAACAGCAAAAGGAAACAACTTTATTGTTTACTGCTCGTGCTCACTCACTTTGCTGTAGACGATGGTGCTTACCGTGATATGGTTGTTCACTAGCTGTCCATCTTTTGCGCAAATTATATGAGCAGATAAATCGTGCACACCACTTTAGAAGAGTCCTATTTCATTAGGTAGGCGATAAACTCGGAAGTAGATACTGATAGAAGAAGTGGAACCATTTTTACCGACATTTGCCGACGCGGATGCCGTTATTACAGTATCAATATGACTAGACCAGACCAGGCCTACGCATAGGGGTTAAGAGGAAAAGTAAGGAAATACGGTGAGTAGGAATGGACATAAAATATATGTAGCCTACTGCCTGACCTGTTTATAGTAATGTATTAATTACTACTTTATTTTCATAGATTATTATCTATGAAAATAAAGTAACTAATAAATAATAAAGTAATTCATTTATAATTAGAGCTCATTTTTTTGTTTGAAGTTTAATAAATTAGGCTAAGGAAATGTATATCGTATGATATTGTCCCCACGTTCATGTGCTGTATTGCATCATGCGTACGCATAGCGGTAGTTTCAGAGGATGCACACAAACTACGCTCCGAATAAACACAGGATACGTGCCCGATACGCCTGGTAGCCATTTTACGTACGCATAATTAAAAGTATATAATGGGCTTTACGCCGGTTACATACTGGATGCATATTTTCCCTATGTGGTTTTTTTACCCAACCACAATGCAACATTCTGACAACTCCTGATTATAGGTGGTAACCATGGTGATGCTAGCAGGTCCCATGACCGTTCCTTGTAAGCTAACTTAATGAAACCTGGATGAAACTGATATTGCTCCAAAATGTGGTTGATATTATAGGAGTACAAGTTTCACCAATAAAATGATTCACATCTATATTTTCGGTACAGCCAGGTCACGTTTACGCATGCATTTTTAATGCATGCGTTGGATTTTTTTCAACGCGTGCGTAGCCTTTCACCTGGCGCTACTGCATACGCAACACAATGTTGCAAGCTCTACGCTGCGCTCCATGGGAAATTAATTAAATTCCTGTGAAACGGTATGCAACTACGCATCCAGTATGTAAGGGGTGTTCAATCACATCCACTGATGAGAGTTTCAGTAATGATTTTGATTACATTACAATCAGATGCAACACAGTCATGTGCACTAGCCTACTGTTGGAATGCTATCCTCATGCTGTGCCGTTTGTAGTTATATCTGTATTCTGCTGTTTGTAATGCACACTGGGGGGTAAAAAACAATTGCTCGACTTGAATAATCTCAGTCGACTGAAGGAGCAGTATACTTTCAGGGGGCAACCCTAATATATTAAATAAACAAATGAATGATACCTAAAGTTGTTAGTACAGTAGCCTGTAGCCTACCGGTGCGGTCATTGATATGTAAAGGAGCAAAAGGCAAATATTGTTAAATGCGATTAATTAAATGAATTAATCATAAATTGTGTAATTAATTAGATACCATGATACATACATCCTACCCCTCTAACATGCACAATAGGCTTGCTCTGTCCATATACTGTATCTGACTGTGTGTGTGTAGACCTATATACAGTAAAGGTGCTTTTATTGTCACACCCATCCCTCAAGAGAGCAGTGGGCAGCCACTGTGCAGCGCCCGGGGCCACTGTGAGGCCACAGTGCTATCCACTGGGCCACCGTGTTGCTAAATCCTACAATAGGCTATACCTGTAGAGAGAGAGTCATCACATCGTACACAATTGTCTATCAATTTGCAGACAAATGAAGGAGACTAGCTAGGCTAGCAATATATGTATGCTACAGTAGAATATATTGTGTTTTGGTCATGAAATTAACTTGTGTCTAGCCACATACCGGTAAATGTGACTCTGCATTGAATAATGCTTTTTACAATGTTTACCAGGGTGATGGTGATTTATATGAACACATAGTTGTTAAAGATTGTAATACTGGACTTACTTAATCCTTCCTTTTTTTTTACATGTTGTAGTATTCTCTGCACATGCCTGCTTCAGTATACACTATTGGTAAATCTTTGGCTTAAATTGTAAATTGTGGTTTTCATACTAAACTACAAGGCAAACCTAAACGGTACATTAATTGAAACACTTTTTATTTGAATGTCATTAACGCATAACATGTTTTTTTTTTTTGTGTGTGTGACCTTGAACTGTTTGGGGCTAGTTTTAATAATCAGCGATGAAACAAGCCCAAACTTTAACAGCCTTCCTAACTGATGGCTGCTTATCGTGCCAGATGATACATTGTGTACATGGGGAGTTTTAGTTCAATGCTCCTGCCCAAATCACAACTCCACTTCCGAGTTCCTGCAGCTGACCTCTCTTCCCCCTCCTGTTGCAGAATGCTAGCCACATCCTTCCACCTCCTCCGCCTTCACACTACCTCCTGCCCCCCCCCTTCCCGGCACCCACCCTTCTCTAGGCGCCTCCGGTGGAAGGCTTGGCAGAGGAGGCTGAGTCATACTGAGTCATCTTAAAGTCCTCTCCGAGCCCTGGGAATACTGCAAAAACATTAAACCAGTCAGTCAGTCAGTCAGTCAGTCAGTCTAGGATTCTGGGGAAAACGCACAAGGGTTCAAAATGGTTGAAGCACATAAATGCAACAGGGAAGTTACTATGATTAATATGATTTGATGACACGTTGTGACTGGTGAATATGAACAGTATCATGAATGATGTTACTCCCACCGCTATAGGTCTGTGTTGACAACGTGTTAAAGACGATGAAAGAAAATGCCAACAAAGCCAGCAGTATCCTGCTTACCGTAATACCCCAGATCTGTCAAATGGACTGGACTCCAACAATGAAGGCATTGAAAGTAAGTTGACAACACTCACATTATAACTTTGTTCTCTGCCAATATATCAAGTCATATTTAATAGAATAATTAAACTACTGCAACACCTAAATCAAGGTAATACTTCTCTGTTAATAGATTATATCAGGTTTGGGGCACGTACCTGTATGCAAAACAAACGCACGTAGATTAATTAGAAAAAGCATTTGTGGTGGTATGCGCTTCATGGTCAGTTAATGTCTAAAACATTTTATTTATCAAAGATTCAGAAAAAAATAATATGATTAGATAGATATGATAGAATATGGCAGCAGAAAGTGTATATGCAATGGGCCTTAACAAGTCAGCACTTGGTTATCACCACATATTGCCGTCATTTCCTGTTTTTATTTTTTAAATATTGCAAGTGTATTTCGTTCTTTGTTTTACAGTCGGCAGCACAGTCATCTGTAATGCTACCAAAGCACTGAGAATAGGAGTCAACAAAGCACTAAGAAAATGAATCTTCCATACCCATCTCTATCAACCTAGACTGCATTCAGCCTTCCGTGCTTGAGAATTTGTAGTTGATCACAAGAAAGTGCCTGACTATGCAGTGCTTTTCTTTAGAATCTGCAGATGGAATGAGTGCATTTTGTTATGCCTTTGAATGCACATTCTGAGGGTTTCCTGATTACATTGACAGTATGTTGTAATTATGACAGTAGTGATGATGTCTCCAAAACAACGCTCACGCATGATTCTTTGTCCAGCTAGATTAAGATGTGAAACATTTTGACATATTACATGAATGTGTTTCAAGACTATACATTTATTTTACACAAATTTATTTTTAATAATACAGTCAGCATGTGGAATCTTAATTTGAGACCAAGTTGCATGGTTATAAGTAAACATGGTTCAGGGTTTTCCATGCATCCCTGTTTATTTACTAGGCCTACTGGTTGATTGTTTTATCAATAAAGAAAATATTTCAATTTTTTTTTTAAAGAAATATAGTCATGTCAATTAAGGTTATTTTCTGTATTATCAAGATAATGTACATTCTGAATTAATTCCAGTCAGTCAGTGAAACAAGTGTACGTACCTGTATATTTCAAGTCAGTAGGCTTTCCATTTTTTAAGTGAGATGTTAATATTTTTAATGTATGCTCATTGTTAAATTGATACTGTAGACCTAATGACCTTGTGCTAATAAAAGAAACTACCAATATTTGTATATGTAGATCTGAAATTCTCACTTGACTCGTATGGATGCGGTCACACTGTAACCATTAACCAGTAACCATTTTCATAATTTTAAATGTCTAAATTATGGTTAAAATAAAGTCACGATTTAGGTTTAGCCGTTTGTCTACATGACAAAAATATTTTTCTACGCTTTTAGAGTTGTATACAAATAAGTCTTTACTCTAAAGTGCATTATCTGGTCACTCGTGGTTGGTAAAACGCTTGTTATAAAGCCTCAATTTTTATTAAATTCACCAAATAGAAATTGTAGTTTCTTTAGTAGGTGCCCATAAGTAAGCCAGTCTATACAGTATACTCTTATCTATCCATCTAAATTTCTTATTATGGGCATATGGCCTTCATTTTAGTTTATGTCCATTAGTTTATTCATTGAAGTTATTTGTATACTGAATCATGCTTTGCGTTGTTGCATGCTTTAAAGCATGTGATTCTACAAACTATTTTTATTTGCTGCTCTTAATGACAAATGTTCAGCACCCAAAAATGTCCAATATAATCAGAATTGCAGTTTTTAAATAAAAGCACTATACTCACAGAAAACTTCCTGTTTCATACAGGCAGGACAAATTTATACAAATAATGTATTAATTTTAAAACATTTGTAGCATGCATTTTTCTTTTGTTATTTTCAAAAAAGTAAAATATGCAGTATTGCCTTTGTTTACAGTCAACAGCACACACAATGTTACAACCTTAGAAAATAAATCTTCCATATACCAATCAATCACTCATTCAGCCTTTCCGCCCTGAGAAATTGTCAGTGAATCACTGACACACTCACTAATTCATGGCTAGGGCGACTTAAACTATTGGGTCAGGGGTCAGCACCCCTTGAGAATTCGATACGTCTAGAAATAAAGAAATAACTCACCATCCAATAAACATTAACAAAAAGCACTGACGTAGCATAGCAAACATGTTATGATCAGCACTTAAGAACATATTAAAACAAATGCTGATTACTGTGCTGAACAAATTCAAGGTCAAACTGCAATTAAAAAGGTCAAATGTAGGACTATCTAATGGTGTCCATGTATTAAACCTCCACAGTTGCGGTTTTCAAGACAGTGAAACGACAAGACCGACATTGAAGAACAAATAGAATACCCTATGCAACTTAAATTCAACACAAATATGTTGAGAAGAATGATCTCTGGGGCAGGGATAGATCTTTCCTACAATGTTAATTTTTTTTGTGTGTAATTTGGGCACAGTGCATCCCGCGAGGGCCGTGAGCTGCCTGGTCCGCGCTTTGCTTGGCCAGCCAAGGCGTCTTTGCGCGGAGCAAGACGGGACATCGTGGGGTTCAAGGGTGCAGGATGGTCAAGTGGTGTGAGTGTTGGGCTCCCAGCCGGAAGGTTGTGGGTTCAAACCCCGGTGTTGACCTACCTGTAAGCATCCTTGAGCAACATTCCTAATCCTTAACTGCTCCCGGTGGTTGGTCGCGCATTGCATGGCAGCAATTCGCCTTCGGTGTATGAATGTGTGTGTGAATGGGTGAATCTGAGACAAATGCGCTTTGAGTGGCCGAAAGGTTAGAAGAACCGAGTAGAAGAGCGAAAGAACAGAAAACCGCAAAAAGCTGCCAAACAGGTTTCATAAACAACAAACGTGATGGTGTTTTCAAGATTGTGGTATGGGAATTGAGTCAGTGATGAAATTGTCGTTACCATCAGGTATAACGACAATCGTTTCAACCATTTCCAAATTTCAGGTGGGTTTCCATGTACCAACAAATGTTGTCCTGTGCACCTGAAATTTGGTTAATGTTACATTTTTGGCCTCGTCTCTGCAGGCATACATTATGCTGGTTTTAATAACTGACATTACTTTCAGTTTTTATTTAATGTTTTAGTAAGATATACCCTTTGTCTATAGGCTATGTGAATGTAAGACAAAATTCAAATTGCCTCAAATTTCGCGAGTATATCCATGCATCTATAGCCCATAATGGGCATTCAGTCATTGTTCTAAACCTGCTTTCTTATGATTGGCCCTAGTATTAGTCTATGGCAAATTACGCTACTGACAAGACAAATATGTCAGGTATAATTTTAAGTCGCTTTATAAAACGTCTAATTAAATAAATAACAGTTTCACGTCAGGCATAGAGCCTAATGCCGCACACACAAAATATAGGCTAGACTAATTGTAGGCCTATTGGCACTAACAATTGTTTTTGCAGTGACTGCTTTTTGCTTTTGATTATAGTGGGCCATTGAACAATAGGCTTTAGGCTACCGTTGTGCTTGAATTAAGGCCTGCCGAAAATACGCAAAAGAATGTGTATCACGCGCAGTTGGTTTATTATCCTCAGCTTTTGTTTGATGTTCTGGTTATTTTCGTAAGCATATGCTTGGCCCATATTGGCTAAATGTGCCAGATTCTGCTGTAGCATCTCATGCCTAATTTTGCAGAAACTGGGATAATTGTCAGAATAGCTAACATCCAGTTCAGCTATACCGCTGCTTTGAATTTGTGAGTTAGTTTGCGTAGCAGACATTTGTACGTCTACATTTCAGAAACGTCCATTTAGCTAAATTACAGTTAACAGGCCTAGGCTATCTATATTTACTCTTCACACAGTTTTTATTTTATTTGTAACTTTTATGTGTAATGTATGCTCATGTTTTAGTCTAATTAATTTATATTACGTTTCTTTATATTTGTATTGTAAGATGTCCTTGAGTGGCTTGAAAGGCGTCCTTAAATAAAATGTATTATTATTTTTATTATTATAGACTGTAGCAACAGGCCATAGTCTTTAGTCTATTATTTTAAATGTGATAACGATTAACGCAGGACTATCTCTATGACTGCATATCCTATAATATCCTTGCGGTCATGAAAGTCAAAAATCAAATGCAAATAGCTAAATTCGGTATGTTGGTTAGCCTATTAAGTAAAATATTATATGTAGCCATTAACCAACATGCCAGACGTTAACTGGCAAGTTAGCTGATAGGCATACCCTATCAATTTCTGGAAATAGCCTATAAGGAAGACTGCCATCAATGGCGGTCTGTAAGCCTATCAAAATATAGCCTACAATGCTTTTTTATATATATTAGGCGATATATGCATTTTTTTAAATGTAACATTTTTACGGGTTGTGCCTTGTGCGATTACAACGAATAAAACTGTGGCCGTATTTAAATAGCCCAGGCTCCACGCTGTAGCACAGACTGACAACGTCATATTAAGAGCTATAGGCCTATTAGCAGAGCAAAGATAATATCCATTTCAACCAGGCTCTATTATGTAGACTTAATATGTGGGCCATTTTGCAATTAAGCCTAAATGTCAATTTAACATGTTTTCTATAGCCTACATGTAGGCATATGCCTAAAACAATTGGGCTATTGTTTTTACAAATGACATGAAATGTGTTTATTTTAATTATCAAAGTGCACAAGTCCATCCAATGTCGTTCAGGTCACACCCCTCTGCCACGTACATTTACAGTTTTGATAATGCATGATAGACCTATGATTTCAAACATGGATATTTTTGGTTAGCTATGCTAGCCTATTAAAAAGGTCATGCTAAAATATAGGATAGCCAAATGTAGGTGATAAATCCATTAGGTTAAATCCAAATTATAGGCTAATTATGAACATTCATAATGAGTTTACCGTTGGGCATAAATAAATAGGATATTATACAAATATACAAAGCCGATATTCAGTGTGCAACAGTCAGCGCATATAGTGACATTGGCCCTTTGCATGCCTAGACCTTATAGCTTGTGGAAAATATTTACAAGGACTCCAGAAACGCAACGACATCACTGTGGCCGCATTCTTTTGCCAAATCAATCGGTTGACAGTTTATGTTGTCCAGTGCTTTGGGGTTGGCGAGAAATTTTACAAGTATCTTCACAGTATCCAGAAAACCCGTCCTTGCAGCGTCGTGGAGCGGAGTTGTCCCCGTATGGATGTCGCTGACGTTGGGATTCCCTCCTCGCTTAAGTAACAAGCAGGCAACTGAGGTGCACCCCATCATCATCACCTTGAATATAATATAATGTGTTAAGATCTGATTTACCTTGTTATTCATAATCATTTTACCAGAGCTTTAGTCTGTTCGATATGACTAAAAGGCTATATTGATATGTGAAGGACCGACATTTGCATTAGCCTTTGATAAACATTTTTAAATATTAGGCTAGATATTTGATTTTCCCCAGTAGGATATGCATCGCATAAAAATTGGCTCTAAATAGCTGTTAATCCTACAAATTATGCAAATATACTTTTTTTTAATTCTATGGTGTCACACCTAAAACAGAACTGGTAGAGGTATGTATAGTAGGCCTAGGCCTATGCAGTTTGCAGACGTTTGGCAAGATAATCGAATAATTAAAATACACCATTCACAGCGTAGTATATTGCAATAAAAATATATAAAAATACGTATTTTCTATAGGCCTGTGACAAATTTGAAAAAGGTAGGCAGCAGTAGCCTGTTGTTTTGTATAGTAATAAAAATGTCACGGCGTAGCCTACCCTACAGCATGGAATATGGCTTTACGACATTTTCACATAGCCTCAATTTTTATTGAATGCGCACAAGAACTGTAAATTATTTTGCCTATCGGTATCTTTTTAGCCATAAAGCATTTTTTTTAGCCGGTCGATAATGGCCTAAATTATGTGTTGCTTAGCCTACAAAGCCTAGACTATATATCCAAGTCTAAATAAACACTTTAATGTGTTCATAATATTAGGATATGCAAAACAAAAAACGTCAACTCATTGAGCTACAAACCTGAAGCGCAGTTCGTCCAAAGCAATTCACGCCGTTGACATTAGCCCCCAAATCGAGAAGACCTTCAACAGCATCGGTGTTTCCAGTTGCTGCTGCTGATGTCAGATCGTCTTCGAGAGTCATGTCTATAAAAAATAGGCTTTAGCCGGTGCAGAGCGTGTCTGATATTCCTGTAACAGGTAGGCTAGACTCCCAGATAAAATCGGCGGATGGAGTTGTATGCAAGTTGTTATTGTTCGTCCTGATCGCGTAGTCTCTGATAGCGTTTAGTCCACATATGACGTAGACTATTCGCAGATTCCAGTTGTCTGGCTAGAGAGGAACATAAAGATGCACATCGTTTGACCACCGGACGGTGTGTGTCTGGGCTTGCCTGTGTTTGAATGGATGACGTAGCTCGCTTGAGTTTCACTGCGCGTGCGCACTGCCGTTCCGTTTCCAGGAACTAGGGCGACGACTGACAGCGGGTTAGTGTAATACACTTGCAGTGATGTGCGTTACTTAGGACAGTTTAAGACCGTGAACTCAAAATAACGCCGTTCTTGTTACGTTCATGTTTACTATTTGTTTGTAGCATTGCAATGGCTTTTTCATCTAACATATTTCCTGCTGTAGCCTAGGCTAGCTAGCCATAGCACTTTGCTGGTAGGATATAGACGTACCGTAGTAGCAATTATTTGAGTAGCCTTGTTAGGCAGGAATCGCAGGATAATGGTACTATGTTGTAAAATGTAACTAATCTGGCCCCGATGTCATTATTCAAGCACAATGTTGGCCTAAGTGTACAATAATAATAATAATAATAATAATAATAATAATGATAATAATACTACATGCAATTTAAGAACGCCTTTCAAAGCACTCATAAATTGTACATAGTCAAGTTTAAAGATCTACCGTATATAAAACATTTGGTTAAGACATATACTTATGTTTTAGACTTTACTAAGGCAAGAACATCATAGAAGCAATATACAATTATATTAAAAAGATTTGGGTAAATACAAAATAAAATAACACATGCTTATTGGGAGGGCAGTGAGACTAGTGAGAGTGGAACAGAGGGTTAAATGCAACTTTGAAGAGATGGGTCTTGAGGAGTTTAGCAAAAGAGGCAATTGTGATATTATGTTGTATGTGCATGGGAAGGGTGTTCCAGAGTCTCTGGGACACATGTAGGCTAGTCTATTGAAAACACCACAGTGTCCTCCTGTACTACTGTAAAGTCTTGGAGTCATCCTGGACAACCAATTATCAGGCACAGCAAACATAGCTGCAACAGCTCTTGCCTGCAGATTCTCACACTATAATATTAGAAGAATAAGACTGTTCCTCACAAGGGAAGCGACTCTCTGTTAACCGGACTACCAGCATGCTCTACCAGACCCTTACAGCGTGCTGCAGCCCGCCAGGTTTTTAACCAACCAAAGTTCTCCCATGTAACCCCCCTCTTCCGAGAACTTCACTGGCTCCCCAATGCAGCCCGCATCCGGTTCAAGGCACTGGTACTGGCCTACAAGACAGTAAAGAAAACTGCCCCGAACTGCCTCCAAGCAATGGTCTGGTTCCAGGCATTGACAAGAGCACTTCGTACCACCACCTCGGCTGGCTGGCTGGCACTGCCATCGCTACGAGGTCTCAAGACTCGCTCTCAAGTCTCGAATGTTCTCGGCCCTGGCACCGCAATGGTGGAACGAGCTTCCAGCAACAGTCAAACATTACCCATCTTCCGCAAGAGACTCAAGACACACCTCTTCACAATCAATAATAAAAATCAATAAGAATAATCTGCTCTTATGTACTCAGCACTTTAGTACTATGCACTTCAATATTCAGGCCACTAGGAACTTTGTTGGATGATTTCATTATATATTGATGTGGTAGTAGTAGACATGATGACAAGATGCTGTAACTATTCTGACAATATTGGTTGCTTAAAATTACTGGTGTTTGACCTGTCCAACTAATATGATATAACAAATGTACTACATGTAAGTCGTTTTGGATGAAAGCATGTGCCAAATGTCGTAAATGTAAATGTAAGATGTGAACTTGTCAATAATAAAAAATCTAAGATTATTTGTATTATGTGTTTATAGTCTTTGGTTAATTTTGGAATTAATAAAAAAAAAGTATTGACCTCACAAAGACATCCATCAGCACCTAAACCTTATAAATTACATTTTGTTCTCATTAATATTCTGAATAATGTATTATATACAATGAACATTAAGGTCACGCTTCCTACTTTGCTGGACAATTTGTTTTGGGAACTCGCGGTTAATGGCAGATGAACAGCTAAGACTATTTTCTTTTCTTACTGACAAGGTAAATTTAGAATGTACGCATTTCTGAATGTAAAATGTGTGTGTGTGTGTGTGTTAGAGTGTTCGTTTGTTGCGGTGGGGGTGAATTATGATTTACACTCTACAGTTGATATCTGATGTAATATGGCTAATATGTTTCATACTTAGTCATAAATCAACAAAATGACCATAGTTGCATTCCTGAAACTTAAGAATGACAAAGTGTTTCTGGATTTGTCTTGTTTTATTTAAATGTGCAATGCCATTTTAAATCATGTTGTGATGGAGGTTTAAGTGTGGGCGGAGGTGTACTGGTTTGGAAGTCCCCTGTATGAGCGCGCATGTGTGTGTCTGGTGTGAGAAAATAAGGACACTTATTTCTTCATTGACTATTGCTTAGCCTTTCATGTTCTGTTTTATGTATTGAAGATGATAAAAGCATATGTTTTAATAACAACCCAGGCCACCATCAAACATGTTTTTCACAGGGCTGGATTGAACCCATTACATCATTGCATTTTAATGGTAATTTGGTTAAAAGAATGCTTTGGTTCTGGAGTTTTCTTTTTCAATGCAAAATTTGCATGTCCATCACTGTAATCTGAATTATTTGGCACATATACTGCATTATTTTGTAGCCTAATAGTCACATGAAAAATGAATGCTAACCAGTTTATTTGACTAAATCTTCAGTGAAAGTCGATGTGTGGTGTATTTTTATAACCATTGCACCAGCCAAACCACTACCCCAGACAACAAAGAAGGGGAATACCTACATTTGAATTCCTTTTGAATTAAATAATCTCCTTTAACCCTTTTATGGTGTTCGAAAAGGGTTTACACCCTTAGTGTTTGAATTCATTACTAAGCACTGAAAAAAACATTAATTATCATCCAATAAAATGTTGTATTCTGATACGGTGTGTGTGCATATATATATATATATATATATATATTTTTTTTTTTTATATATATATACGTTTGATATTTATTTACCTTAGACCACATTTTACTTACCATGCACAAATCATTTTTGTAAAAATATTATCTTTTTTATTTCTTATGATGAACAGAACCAGCAATAATATATGATCAGACAATGGGAGGTTAATAAGCACAATTTTCCCCAAAAAATATAGTTTGTAGTCTTATATGGTAAGATAAGCAATTACTATTACATCTGTTATATATGGATCAAAATTGACAGCATATACTTTCCTATGAAAAAAGGAGAAAGGTCGATATTATTTCCAAAAACACTTTATTTTGGTCAATCATTCAACCAGATTAATGAATTGTGTGTGTGTGTGTGTGTGTACGCTTGTTCATGTTGAAATGCATGATGGGCAATATGGAGATGTATATGTGTCTTTGTACATGTGTGTGTGAAGGAGAGTGGATGTGTGTGTGTGGGATCATAGTTGCTGCAAATTCCAGTCAAACCCCTTTCTTGGCATGAAAAATAATTGTAATAATATTACAAATTATTATGCTATAACTGTTTTTTTAATAGGCATAAAAAAATGATCAAAATGTGTTTTATTGCATGTAGTGCATCTTGCTCTATTCAATATGGGCAGCTAAAGTGCACACTATGCAGTCTAACCTTCAAGCATACAGTACATGTCTATCAACATGTATTTTTAGTAAGCATAAACATTTATCCTGGGTAAGTATTGCAACACATGCAGTTGTTCACTTCCTTTTACTTTCCCTTCACTGCACACAAACACAATGATGTTACACATGGATATCACATAAGGAAATGGAACTGCTTAAACTGACTTGCTTTGAATTATTGTCATGCATTGTCGAGGCCACACTGACTCTGTTAGCCAGATAATCAATACAGCTTTTGCTTTACCTCCACCCAGTGGTACCTATAGCCAGTGGGATTTATTTATTTTGTTGCATTTGACACACTAGTTAATGTTATACAATTATACATCAGGTATTTCATTATAGTCTCTCAGAACTCCAATGGCTTTGAACATTTTCTCAATTTTTTCATATCAAGTAAATCTATTAAACATTTGTGAATGTATATGCAGCTATATACAGTACAATACAGCGTTTCAAGTTTTATAGCGCTGTCGTCAGCAGCGAAGCAGTTTTACTAATGCAAACGTGCTTACTGTCTGTAAGAAAACCAGCCAGCCCTGGACATTTATAGCTCATTCACTGTCTCTCACTCACACAATAGTCTATATTATAAAACTATAGTAGAAGCTACAACTACTACTACTACAGTAGCTTTCTATATTCTAAAACTATAGCAGCTACAACTACTCCTACTACTACTACAGTAGCTTTAGCTTTGAAGTGGCTGCATCAGCACATGCTCTGTTGACTGTCTGACACTATAGAGTATCTGTCATGTCCAAGAGAGAAATATATTGTGCTGACAAAACTGTTGATTATATTGACATAGTTAAGTAGGTTGTTTACAATCCTATCTTGCTTACCTGGCTATCTTAACTTTGGCATTGTTGTTAACAATGTATTACAACGTGGTTACTGTGGTTGATTGATTAACCATATGTGTTTTCTATCTCTAAGGAGCTTTATGAATAAAATAACAACTGTGAATAACAACAATGTAATTCAATTCTCAATAACAATTTCACTGTATGATTTAGATTTTTACCCAAAGATAGTTTAGAGCAACAATGAAATACCTTCTGGCAATGTAACAGCGGTCAGGCAAATGCACCAGTTGTGAAGAATTGATGTTGAAAATTGTCCCCTGGTCACTGGACATTTTCTATTAATAAAGGCTTTGGCATGGAGACATACAGGAGAAAGTGCATTATCATTTTGCTATATCAACTTAATTTAGTTCAGTGTGTTCAAAATGCCAGTTAATCTTGCTCAATATTAACATGGAACTATTTCTGGCATTTGTGAATACAAACAGATTATTTCAGATGATTTTCTATTGAGTAGGACATTCTAGTTGCCTGGCTAAGTGTAGTCACACACTCATGATATAACAGTGCACAATGGGCTGTTTGTGAACAGCTTGTCAGAGGCAGACTAGGCCACAGATGTTCCAGTGCTTGGCCACAGAGCAGTAGGCTACATGTAGGGGAAGCTGTCAGGCAAGTGGCATCATGTATCTTCATAACACCCTAGGCATTACATTTAGATATATTTCAGATGCACTGCATATCACATGAACTGAACAAATGCATCCACAAGTGATTTTCAAACAGACAAGCAGCACATATAACATTTTCATTGGGACAATACACAGAATACACGTATCCTGTCAAGGCTAGTATTGAGTTGTCACACTTAGGCCCTGTGTAAACGTTAATGTTCAGGTGCAATCAAATCATTAACATGAAAGTACCCAGTGATACCGTAGTAAAGATAAGATTGCATGTGGCTCAACAATAATGTTATTATTGCACTGTAGGCTATTACCAACCATGGGTTTCTGTTAGATTCAGATGGTGCATTTTATGAACAAATTGTGAAGATCTTTGTGTGCATACAGTAAGATAGTCTAGATTGTTTTAAACTGCACAGTATATTTTGAGCTATTTCATATGGTACTGAATACACAATACTGTTTACTGATAAAAATTAGATAAGCTCTCTAAACTTTTATTTCCGTCCAAAGCCACTCATGTCCGCTCTCAGTTCTCTGTGTGTGTGTGTGTGTGTGTGTGTGTGTGGGTGGGTGGTCAGAATACCTTCCGCTTCAGCTGAGACCTTCAATAT
Organism: Amblyopsis rosae; assembly: GCA_025399935.1. Classification (NCBI taxonomy): domain Eukaryota; kingdom Metazoa; phylum Chordata; class Actinopteri; order Percopsiformes; family Amblyopsidae; genus Amblyopsis; species Amblyopsis rosae. The sequence goes on from JAODTR010025545.1 coordinate 15,775, forward strand.
GATGGAAAAGTAAGACAGCATTATATCACAGGAAGCTTAGGAAATTAAGCAAGAGCTCTAATGGCATGCTTGAACAGTGCCATTAACAGCGATGGATACAGTATTTAGTGTTTTGGAATACTGGCAAATGTAATCCACTATTTATTCCCTTCAGAGAGAGAGCATATAGCATTAGCATTTCAAGATTACTGACAAAATGTTAAAAAGCATACTTTTTTCTGCTGGCATTACTTTGTTACTATCAGCACTAATATCTTCTAATGTATTACTGTAAAGTAATGTTTGGTGCCTGTGCTCCTTGTTAGTTCATTGTAGAAGATTACGTTTGACTTACTTGTGCTAGCTAGAGAGAGAACAGCTAACCTGTTTGCTGTGAAACCAGTTCTATGCACAGCCCGCTGTGTTTGTCACAGACTGACAGCAAAGCAGTGCGCTTATTAATTTGGAAGGATGTGTACAAAATGTAGTCTTTAAACTTTATCTGTTCACTGTAATTGCCACTTTATGGTTTTAGGGTTTAAATCATGAGGGTAGTAACTGAAAATTGTTGTTCTTACATGGTGCCATGTGATTTGATGAATGTATGAAGCTATACTACAGCAATAGATGATATGTCAATGTTTTGTTTAATATCATGTTTTTATGAATGTCCCATGCTGAGTCATGACAACTTAAGTTTCATTTCCGTGATGACTAGAGACCTTTGACACTTTGATAACACTAAACAGTCAACCGTTATTACGTTTTAAACGGAGATCAACAGTCATTAATATATAATTGAGATATCTTAATTATGCCTTCTTTGGTATATATATTTTTTTATTAGCCTTAGGTCACTGGTGAGGTCTGTTGCTGCTCTAGGCTAACGTCGGTTGTGCATAATGTCAACACTAGATGGCAGACTTGATCCTGACAGCTCCTGACAGTTACTGTATGTAGCTACTATTCACACATAAGTCTACATAGATTTGTGCACACACATGTAAGGCTATATACACTTTGCATATTACTTTTCCTTTGAAAATAAACATAATTTTGAGAGTAGGCCACTAATGAAAGTGGCCACACCTCTGGTTCTTTCTGGAACTTCTACCTCTTTATTTTGTCCATGATGTTTCCTACTACCTAATCAGTGCTGGTGTAATTAGTCTGACTGTGTTTCCCATAATATTCCTCTCTATTTTAATCGGTATATTTCGTCAACGGTTTTCCCTGTTTCTTTCCAAACCTGCCTGCTTGCTTGCTTGTTTGATTGGGTCTACTGTAGTATGCCAAATGTCCAACCATTGCATGTCCCAGTTTTTCCTTTTGCCGGCCATCATTAAACCTGTTCACATACTACTAGTGATTCCTGAGTGTCTGTATGTTTTTGAATAGCCATACAATGTTAAATACATCTGTTACATAATGCTTTCAGTGAATTTTAACTTGCTTGAAAAAACAAAGTTTGGACTACAAGGCCCCATAGATCTTTATCACAGTGACATGGAAGTTCTACTGAAGAAGGGTATATACATTTACTTGCCTGTTTAGAGGACTTGCTAGAATCCCAATCAACCATACTATATCAGTCAACACAGGTGTTTTAGTTCATGTTGCTGATTAGGCTTCTTCTCAGGTTGTTCTCAGGTTTGGCATGTTCACTCTTTTATATTATGTTATTATATTATATTTAATATATAACTATTGCATTGTAACTCCAAACTAACAGTCAGCCATACTATCAAAGGTTGTGTGAGTTTATTTCAATGTGTGTGTGAATTAAGATTTTAACTTTACAGACTAGACAGAAAGATAATCTACGGCCTACCCTTTTTTCGGTAGTACTTATACAGGTACCCCTGTCGATCTGAGGTGTGGCCAGTACGTTTTAGCTAATGTCATGATGTGGTTCCTATTCATCATGTGGCCGCTACATGTCAAACATACATTTCCAAAAACCTATTAGTTTATTATTTAAGATCACAATGAATATGATAGCTTGGAAGAATACATGTATTTGAATTGTTAGGTGTATTGAGCAAATATGCCTATCTCATACTGGATATTGATTTGCGGTAAATGTGCACATTCATTTTTTTTTTATTCGGTCAAACCGGTTAGTGGAAATAGCATCCATCTATGGGACCAGTAGAGAAGAAACGGCGTCTGTGGCCGTGCAGTTTGAGCTGATACTGAGCGAGATAATGGCTGTAGCCAACCCCCCCCCCCCCCTTCCCCTCTCCCCATCAACCTCCCGCATCAACAACATCCCTCCGGGCTAATAGACGTCTGGGGAGGCACAGGGGTGAAACTGGAGAGCTGGTGCGTTCACTGGTCCGTGTAATAAAATGATAGTGGTGTGATCCATAGTAGACACACACAAACGCACACAAATAGCATATGTATATGGATAAAGACACAGAACACATATGCAAGCTTATCAGTCATAAATGCGTTGAGTAATTTGTCTTATTAGCCGTTTACAAAAAATTGTATTTGGGTAGCTGTAGTCTATTTTCATTGATTGAAAAGCAGGTTAAGAGTTTACTCTAAAATCTCCTTGCATGGAAACTAAATTGTGAACATGGAGGATACATTCTAGTCATTGTTACATTATATTAATCATACACCTCATTATACTATTCTGTGGCTTCAATGATTATCATTGTCATTATTTTGCCATGATGAAACAACATGGCCTGTAGTGATATTGCTTTTATAAAGTGCATCCGGAAAGTATTCACAGCGCATCACTTTTTCCACAGTTATGTTACAGCCTCATTCCAAAATGGATTCAAATATTATTTTCCCTCAAAATTCAACACAATACCCCATAATAACAAAGTGAAAAAAGTTTGTTTGAAAGTTTTGCAAATTTATAAAAATGAAAAGAAAAAAAAAACTAATACAATCCCATGTACATAAGTATTCACAGCCTATGGTCAATTGTTGAAGCACCTTTGGCAGCAATTACAGCCTCAAGTCTTTTTGAGTATGATGCTACAAGCTTGGCACACCTACTTTTGGGCAGTTTCTCACATTCTTCTTAGCAGGAGCTCTTAAGTTCCATCAGGTTGAACGAGAAGCATCTGTGCACAGCTATCTTCAGATCTCTCCAGAAATGTTCAATCGGGTTCAAGTCTGGGCTCTGGCTGGGCACTAAAGGACATTAACAGAGTTGTCCCGAACGCACTTATTGGGTTATCTTGGCTGTGTGCTTAGGGTTGTGGACCTGTTGTAAGATGAACCTTCTCTCCCAGTCTGAGGTCCAGAGCGCTCTGGAGAAGGTTTTGATCCAAGGATGTCTTTGTACATTGCTGCATTCATCTTTCCCTCGATCCTGACTAGTCTCCCAGTTCTTGCCGCTGAAAAACATCCCCACAGCATGATGCTGCCACCACCATGCTTCACTGTAGCACTGTGGCATTCAGGCCAAAGTGTTCAATCTTTGTTTCATCAGACCATAGAATATGCTTTCTCATGGTCTGAGAGTACTTCAGGTGTCGTTTGTCAAACTCCAGGCGGGCTGTCATGTGCCTTTTACTGAGGAGTGGCTTCCGTCTGGCCACTCTACCATACAGGACTGATTGGTGAAATGCTGCAGAACTGGTTGTCCTTCTCGAAGGTTCTCCTATCTCCACGGAGCAACGCTGGAGCTCTGTCAGAGTTCTTGGTCACCTTCGTGACTAAAGCCTTTCTCCCCCGATCGCTCAGTTTGGCCAGGCGGCCAGCTCTAGGAAGAGTCCTGGTGGTTCCAAACTTCTTCCATTTACGGGTGATGGAGGCCATTGTGCTCATTGGGACCTTCAATGCTGCAGAAATCTTTCTGTAGCCTTCCCCAGATTTGTGCCTCAATACAATCTTGTTTCGGAGGTACACAAATAATTCCTTGAACCTCATGGCTTGGCTTGTGCTCTGACATGCACTGGCAACTGTGGTACCTTTATATAGACAGGTGTGTGCCTTTCCAAATAATGTCCCAATAACTGAATTTGCTACAGGTGGACTCCAGCCAAGTTGTAGAAACATCTCAAGGATGATCAGTGGAAACAGGATGTGCCTGAGCTCCATTTTGAGTGTCATGGCAAAGGCTGTGAATAAATTATGCATGATTTCTTTAGTTTTTTATTTTTAATAAATTTGCAATTGCAATTTCAAACAAACATTTTTCACTTTGTTATTATGGGATATTGTGTGTAGTTTTTTGAGGGTAAACATTATTATAAACCATTTTGGAATAAGGCTGTAGCAACAAAATGTGGAAAAAGTGAAGCGCTGTGAATACTTAACAGATGCACTGTAGGCTGTTTCTATTTCCTTTATTAATTTAAGTAGAGACAATGGATTACACTTTTGTAGTAATTTAAGCCTATTCTTTTTCTATCAAAAAAATTGCATAAACATGTTTCCAAGCAACACATGCCATTTATGATACAGTCTGTATGGCATACTGTATCAACTTGTAGCTATTGTGTCTAGATTATCAGAGCCTACACCAGTATGCTTTAATTCATTGTACAGTCAGAGAATGTATGCCTTAGAAAGGAGTTGACTCTCATATTGACATTAATATTGTCAGTCATTGTAAATTAATACACTTTTTTTGTCATTCAGAAAATATCACAATCTGCTATCAGTCCAATGTGTACGAGCTGAAAAAACAATCTGGTGTTTTTATAAAACCTGCCTCTGTAAATGGGAACACAAAGTGGGGTAGACTGCACTTCACAACAACACCCAAGCCTTGGAAATATAGTTTCCAATGTGGGGGCGGAGCTTCTGAGGGAGCACCCTATAGCATTGAAGGGAGAGGTGTTTTTGTTTTGACTGAGTTCAAAAATTCTTTCCCCAGAATGACTGACTATGCCGTTAATTGTTTTGTACCAAGTTTTATTTTGGTGTAAAGCATTGCTTAAAATCATGTCAATCAAAAACTGACTTGAAGTCATTGTCTTTTTATTTCCAGAAATGTATTATTTGTGCATTTCACATCATGATTTTAAAACACACACACACAAAAATGCATCCTGCATGCAAACACACACACGCGCACACACACATACATACTCAAACACCTTGAAAGTGACACACACTCATTAAATAATGAGGTAAGTACACAGTCTAGCAACCTGCACAAACAGGTATTACAGGCCCATAAATGCAGGCATAGCTATCTAGCATGCCCCGAGGATATACAGTTCCTCCTTGTTTGCTACTGCATTAGCAGCTTGAGGAGCTCTCTTGTGACTAGAACGTCTCCAAGTGGTCTGGACCAAACACCTGTCAACAGGAGGAAGGAGGAGAGGTGGAGATCTCTCATTAGGGATTGAGGCGTTACTGAACACCTTAAATACAGGTATGAAAATACATGTGCACACAGGCTAATACATACAGATATACATATGTTATATAAACACACACTGTCACCTTCATTAACCTTATATACCCAAATCAGCCTTGGAGTATTTAAAAGACTGTGTTAAAAATATGACGCAAATGTAACGTGGATATCTTTCAATGGTCAAAACGTCTGCCCTGCAATATGCTGTGCATTGGTAATACAGTGCATGCATGGACACTACTGCACATTGAGGGAAAATGTCTGCGTGGATAAATTCAAACAAAGCATGTGATATGATCATAAATCATTGGCGTGACAGAATTTGGTCTCCACTTTCTGCCTACCTGAGTGCAGCACATATTATGAATAATTTCATTAAAAACTACGCACCACTAGATGGCACTGCGCTGACAGCGATTTACCCAGAGCAGGCTGACCTTATTCCCTATCTATCTAATTACACATTAGACCTGTAATATGCCATTCCACAGCCATGGGTCTCAGATGTGTGGTTGGGGGGGGGGGGGGGGGGGGGGGGGGGGGGGGGGGGG
>JAODTR010025564.1:0-23188 GCA_025399935.1 Amblyopsis rosae
CCCTAAATGCATTGAAGCAACTGCCATGTGATTGTTGATTAGATAATTGCATTAATGAGAAATTGAACAGGTGTTCCCAATAATCCTTTAGGTGAGTGTGTGTGTGTATATATATATATATATAGATAGATAGATAGATAGATAGATAGATAGTAGACACTCATCAGAGTTATTTTTTTTCTCTCTCAAAATTATTCTTTTTTTAAGGCTCTTGTCAAGTCGATGAATATTTTGTGTTGTGCCTTGCATACTTTATTTGATGGGTACCCTCAATTAGGATTTCCGTCGTGATGGAAACGACCTTCACATGACCCAACGCATTGGCCTCGTTGAAGCTCTCTGTGGCTTCCAGATGACTGTCACACACCTTGATGGCCGCCAGCTGCTTGTCAAATACCCTCCTGGCAAGATCATAGAGCCTGGTACAACTACTAATTTCTCTTATGTTCTGTCCACACAATCTGCTCCGAACACAATGTTCTGTTTCATGTTTTTCAACAACCAATAACATTTAATACACTCCTAACAGTATTTGTATTTTTGCGATTAAAAAAAAATCTGATTGCAAAAATACAATTTAAAGTCACTAGCATAGATGATCACATGAAGCCAAAGTGCTATGTGGTAGTTTCTACATATCTGCTGTATGTTGCAGCAGTGGAGGCTGGTCCTTTCAGACACAAGGGAAGCTCAGATAGTCAACCGTGTACCTGAAATTACCTGTTTATTTCTTTTGAATTCAATCAGTAGTGTAAATTGGTCTGCCATCGTGTTTTAATTTTGAGTCTTTCTGAAGTAATCAACTGACTACACTAACCTAACACTACAACATTGAAGGCAGGGTTAGTTATTCTTAAACACTTGCTAACTTCAGTTCAAATCAAAACTATCCCTCTGCAGCGCCACCTCACAAATTGAAACACATTGTGAAGCAAAGCGTAGCACTACGGCTTTGTTGTCGTGAGGTTTTTCTGTCGATGGTTGGTTGTTTATTACGGGGTCCACCCTCCTAGCGAAATCTGCTAGTCATTGAATAGAGAACCCGAGCTTTAAGGCGGGACAAAATTCATTAATTAAAGAGAGCCTTAAATGCTGAGTGGTGTTTTTTTTATTTTTTATGTCAAAAGCTCGCATAGAAGCTCAGCTTTCGGGAGCAATGGAACTTTTGCCAGAAGCGAGTTATCCACACCCAGGGGCGGGTCTGTGTCGGACAGCTGACCCACATGGCTCTGCTGACTATAACGTCAGAGACAATTTTGATTACATCCAACCTTTTACCAAAAAAATAATGGGAGAAATTGGAAATCTACAGGATTTAGCTACCTGATGGTTTCAGTTTCTCATTTCAATAAAGTACTATTTAATATAAAAAATTAGGGATGGCACGATCCAGTTTTTTCAGTACCGATACAGATACCGGCACTTTGGGTATCGTCCGATACAGAGTACAGATCCGATTCCATTGTTAAATTAAGTTTTTAATTAAGTTGCAAAGTAAATGACAGCCAATCTATAATTTAAGACTTAGATGCATTTTAGAAACCTGCTGCTGATAGTGTGGCCTGGGTAGGTTAGACATGGCAGTAGACCTATAGTACAATTAAATTAGTTTAATTGGATTAGCCCCATGGATCGGTTACAACTGTCCAATTGTCAGCGATACCGATTCAGCTGTTTTAGTCAGTATCGCACTGATTTCCGATCTCAGTATCATATAGGTACCATCCCTATAAAAAATTACAACTGTCCAATGATGTGTGTGTAAATGTTTTATACTGCAGTGAAATGTTACATGTTTAGTTGTATTAAACTTGATTAGCTACAAAACATTACCTATTTTTATCTCCTAGTTTTGTGAGCTGTTTTGAGTTTTACTATATTCTGGTGTTGATTCTATTGGAGGAATGCTCTATACTCTTGTGTATATGTTGCAGGCTGTATTCGAATGGTGAAGGGAGAGGGAATGCCTCAGTACAGAAACCCATTTGAGAAGGGGGATCTATTCATCAAATTTGACGTCCAGTTTCCTGACAACAATTGGATTAGCCCTGAAAAGCTTGTTGTAAGTACCACATTGTCCAGTCTTCAGTCACAATGACAGGGCAATGCCTTTTACCATAACGAAGGTAGTAACTTCAGTGATTTGCTCCTGCCCCGACACCTTCACAGGAACTGGAGGACCTGCTGCCTGCTCGTGCCGAGAACCCCGTCATATCTACCGACGCCGAGGAGGTGGACCTGCAGGATTACGACCGGGGCCAAGGGTCGGGCAGTGGCGCCCGAAGAGAGGCTTACAATGATAGCTCTGATGAGGAGGGGGGCCACCATGGTCCAGGGGTGCAGTGTGCACACCAGTAGACTCATACACGCGCACACACACACACACACACACAACATGTGCGCGCATACATCAACCCCTCCACGTCTCTCTGACCTTATGCACACATACACGCAAATTTCTCTCTTGTCCCAGATCCCTGAGGAAAGAGACGCATACATATATCCAAGTTTATTCGAGTGTGCCCGTGAATTGCTGGATGTTTGACACCCCCCCACCCCATTCCGCCCCGGCATTTGTGTTTATGAACAGTAGTAGATATAACATCCAGCAAGTCGAAGATCCTGTTCTCATGGATTCAGCTGGACTTGAACCCACCCTTCATTGTAGGCTTTTCCATTCACTGTGGGAACACGCCAGTTTAGTGTATAAAATGCAAATATTGTTGACTATCTTGTATAAGGTGTAGTTTGGTCTATCACACAAACGCATGCTGCTTCTTGCTGACAAACGCGCACACGTGGAACCTGTGTCCAGCGTATAGGACACCTGAAATATCTGACCCCAGATCTGTGCATAACACGCATTGTTATTGCTGTCAAAGTGCCCTGCGCTCATAGGAACTGACTTTGCAGTCCTAAAAGCATGTCATGTACACAGGCGCACAGGTGGGACATACATCCTGCCCTGTAAGCTAGTGTGCCCCGATGTAGCTGAAAAGGACCTCTTTGCTCCAACGGGTCCCAAACCATTATATTCCAAAATTATTTAAACTAAAGTACAGCAACCTGAACTGCACACCATGTGTTCTTGTGTAGTTCAGAAGTTTTGTTTTGAATGTTGGGTGTGCTTGAGTATATGGACATTTAACCTTTTGTATGTTTTTGTTTGTGTTTTGTTTGTTGAGAAGAGTAGATTTGTTCACATGGCTATGTTTTGTTTTGGCTCATTAAGCGGGAGCCAAGGCAGAATGTTCTAGTTTTTCGCGTGTGGGTGGACAGCTAATTAAGGTAAAATGTCAAATTGCTACATATTTGAATGTGTTTGTTTGTTGAGGCTCTTATTAAGTAGATGACATTTCCAGGGCTGAGTTCTTCATTCAGGAACCTACTTGTCCTCACTATTATACACCCGTCATCGCTTTTGTAGAATTGTATGCCAAACCTCTGTTCGTGTCTGGTCTCTCGGTAATCCCGTCCCCATGAACTTGTAAATATACCAGCTCTAGTCCACAGGTGCTTTTACAGTCTACAGTGGCATCCCATCTGCATCTTGTCCCAGGATTTTTGTGTGAATAATGGCCAACTTGCCACTGCATGTGTTGTTCATATAAGGCATAGTAGATGGAGCCACTCTAGACTGAGAGGCACCTACAGTAGGTGGCCCTCATTGTATATGTCATTTAGGTCACAGCAATTATTGTCAGCTAAAGGGGCCATTGATAATAAATTACATTGTTGATGCATATGTTTGTCAAGATGAAAATTAAACTATAATAATACTAATAATAAACAGTCACCATAAGATTCTATTTCATGGTATTTCATTACTAAGTTGGTTACAATAGAATAAGATAATTACAATAAACATGTTTGTGATAACATTTGAGTTTAGCAAGTGAGATGACCTTCAGTCAGTACTCCATCCTCCATTTCAGAGCTGTGGAGGGCTACTGGTCCCAGCAGTTCCTTAAAGCCAGCTGTATTCCTACCGAATAAGAGAGAATAGATAGGAGAAGAAGCCATGCCAGTTGCCTCTGTGTCCCTTCACTGACTTGTCCGTTACCTGTCTCGTTTTGACTGCATGACATAGGAGCGCTCTCTTCGTAGCTGCTCCAGCCGCTCTCTGACAACAGTCTTCTGCTGACTCTTATCCTCCTGAGACACATGCACACCCACAAGGTCAGCTTATCTGTCAGCATACAGTACCACACCAGTGCAGTAGTATCTTGTTGAGAGCCGTTATGTGTTTAATGTATTCAGTTACAGTTGGCCAGTATTATTACTTTTTTCAGTAACTATTAGTGTAACTAATTACTATTTCCAAAACAGTAATACTATTACAATTACTAATCCAATAAACTAATAGTTACTGTGTTACAAGAATGTGTTTGCTGGTCCTAGTAAACGTAGTAGGCTAATTGAACCATGTCCAATCATCTGGTTTGAGAGGCTGCAATGTTTTTACTTTGGCAGATTGTTCAAATAAAGAGGATTCAATTCTGAAATGAGCTGGCTACACAGGTCGTCATTTTCCGGGAAGAGGCAAGACAGGGTAGTGTTTGTGAAAGTAATGTAGTAATGTAACTAATTAATTTTAAGTGAAATACATTTTTTAAGGAGTAATAATTAACTAGTAACTTACTACTTACTGAGTAACTTGCCCAACAATGTTAAGTTGTGCTGATGACTTAATGTTTAATGCTGTTATGCATAGCCTTTGTTGCTATTAAAATATGTGGTTCACTGATTGTCCACACTTGTGTACGCATGCGGTCGCCAAAACAACTCGCAAGGCTTTATCTTTGTGTTTACACCCTTAAAGGTGGACTCAGGGTTTCTGGAGAAAGATTGTTGACATTGGAAGGCAATAAATAAATAAAAAAGAAAAACATCTCTCCCTTTTCATTACTGTACCTGCGGCAGATTGTGTGTGACGTGCCGCAGAGTGTCTTTATGTTTCAGGCCAAGCACATCCTCCTCGGCCTTCCTGTTGTGGACGATTGTCAAGCGCTCTTGAACCTGAATGCAAACAGGAAGCAGCTGAGGAGTGTTCTTCTGACCAATAGAAGACGTCTCTCTCTCTGAATCTCCCCTTTCTCACCCTCAGTAGCTGTCTGTCTCTGTCTCTCTGCTGCTTCTGCTCCACCTTCCTCTGCATGTCCACCAGGTTCCGCATCGTCCTCTCTCTCTCCAGTACAGACACCGTGTCTCCCGTCCTCTCTCTCTCCAGAGGGGACGTGTCTCCCGTTGTCTCTCGCTCTGTTATCACAGAGGCCTCCCTCTCTGGGAGGGCGTCAATCTGTAACACATTTCTGCCTCTTATATTCTCCATGCAAATCAATGGTGCTCAAAATTTAGGACCTTAGATGAGTTGAGAAATAATTGTACCATTTTAAAATCAATTACATGACCTCACCATTTGTTTAAATTATTATTTCAATGCTTTTATGGTTGGTTAATACTGTATATGTCTCAATGTGTCAATGTTTTAAGGTAATATATGTAATACAAATGGTTCACGGTAGTTCACGCAACAGGTAACGCAATTGGTCAATACTACTGTACATGTAAGAATCGCTTATGTAGATACACAAACAATAGATACTGTTTAATTTGTAGGGCTGCATCATTACCAGTGTAAAATATGGGCTCACAAAGTTCAGACACTAACCAGGTAATTGCTCCACCCTTGCTGTAGATTTGTGTGAACTACAAACTAATGCAGCTAGTTTGGAGCGGAAACTTTTTTTCTTGTCAAATGTGTCAATGGAACACTGGTTAACCACTATCTCACATAGCTGCATGTTAAATTTAGAAGTGATTTAAAAATTGTATTAACAAATTGCAGTGGATGTTGAAATAAATTAGATGGGAGAGAAGACCTACCGTAGCTGGTGAAGTATCTTTATGGTCCTCTGATACTTCTGTGTCCCACATTTTGGTTTCCGTTTGGATGGCATATAGTTCCATATCTACTGGCCCCATAGCTCTACCGCCATTAGCGCTTTCATTTGTTTGTCCAGAGTATTGGTCATCGGTGCCTTTAGGCTCAGGCAAACACAGCAAAGACAGTGCTTCAACATTAACTGAGGTGTCTGGGTTATTATCTGAGGGGGATTCCCTGCTCATGTCCCTCTGGTCACTAATATGAAGCTCTTCCGGTGCCACAGACTCCAACTGAGGCAGAAAAAAATAAACAAGAAAGAGAACGATTAGGAAACCATTTGGTGTTAAGTTCTACCATAGTAATCTGTTACTGCTACTACTACTAGAGTACCTGCTCCACTGTTCTGTCTTGCTGGTCTCTAAATTGGGTGCCTGTGTCCCACGTTTCAATGTGTCTACCTCTAGGGGTGTCCTCACTGTGTGTGTGCCAGCCTAGGCTGTCTGTATTACCGGGCTCTTCCACAGACGGCATGCCACACTGTGCTGGGTCTGTGTTTTCCTCCGGTGTCTTGCTCCATGCTAAGGTGATCAAATAGCCCTGTTTATCATAGACCTGGGGGGTCTTGTCTTGGCTGCCGTGCTCCTCCTCGGCTCCTCTCCCTTCAGAGGGCACGCTGTGTGAAATGATCTCTAAGTATGGCAGGTCCTCGGGTGTTTCCCCACAGCCTGGGAAAAAACACAGCATTACTGTAGTATTGCCAGCATTGTGTGTGCGTTAAAGTGGAGATGTGTGGTGGGAAATATTCTGGAATCTTTTAGTTACTTGGAATACCTGCACAAAGGTCTTGTCGCTCCACGCTGGCTATATTCTGCACCGGATTGGATTCAACTCTAACACTGCCTGGTGAAACAGCGATGTCGCTGATATGGGCTGTGATTTGCCCTGTAGAGCATTCTTGGGCAGTGGCCGGTGCATCCGTGTGTAAGAGATCTATAGTAATACGGTCAGCTGAGGTCAGGAGGTTAAGCAGGTTGCTGAGACGCAGATCTTGACTGTCGCATTGATATTCATTTCTCAGACCTTGGAGATACTCTATACTCTGTTACACACACACAAAGAAGAAAACTCAAATACAATGATTTGACAATCAAATCAAATTATTAATAAATAAAATAATATTAATAATAAATAATAATACAATAATTATATACACATTATTTAAATATGTATTAAAATTCTACATACAGTACATAGACTTAAACAGTTTAAGTATATTACAGGGGAAGGGTGGGGGGGGGCTGTGTTATGGCTCACCCTGTCCAGCAGTGTGGGTAGTATATCAGACACCTGGGCCTCCTGGAGCTCCACCAACTGACTCAGCAGGACTACAGCACATGCTTCCAGCTGGGGGGGTGAAGCACTCTCTGGTGAGCTGAACATCTGGACCTCAGACTGGCTTTGGAGGGATTGATGTTCTGCTGAGGCCTGGGACTGCGTGGGGGACCGACGGGATCTGTCCGCTGGCTGGGTTTGGGATTGAATGTGCATCTGCAGGCTGTTGTGTATTTGCCTCAGCCTTCTAACACAGCCTTCTCTTAAAGCAGCTTGTCCTTGCTTATCTTCTAGAAATGAGCCATGGGCATTAATAACTATAGGCAGGAGTGACACCAATTCAGTATTATCAGACAGAGGCACATGAATAACACACTGACTAACCTTCCGCTGGTGTCTCGCGGTCACCTGCCCCGTGCAAATGTTCTAAGGAGACCCCGTGTAGAAGCCTGAGCAGGTACTTCCTCTCCTGCTCTTGGCTCAGAACCAAACACTGCAGCACAGCCTGCTAGGAATAGCGCAGGTATCACATTCCACGCTGGTGAAGCATTTTAATTTGTAAACATGATGTTAGTTTAGCTTGAAGACGACACCATGTTGATTTGGTTTCTGAAGCCCGTAAATATACTACACCTGCTGCGGTGACACTGAGATGAAATTCTCCTTTTGGCTTTCCTCTCCTATGTTCTGTGACCACAATGCAGCTTGTCCTGGTTTACATGGGCTGCTAATGCATGGCCTGAAGAGACACATTAAAACGCAAACAACATGAATGTGTGTGGATGTTTCTGCAGTGCCTAAACTTGAAATGTAAATTCACTGTAAGTCTGTACAATGTTGGTTGTGTGCCGTGTTTGTTGACTTGCCATGTCTTCCAGGACTGTCTGGCTGCCAGCAGAGCACCGTAGGATGTTTTCTCTCTCTGAGCTCTGAAAGTTGCCAGCCTAATGTGCAGACAAACCAGTCTCAGAGCTTCGATGTCCAACCTGGAAGAAGCCAAGGATTGGTGGAAGCTGTCAGTCAGATGTCCTCAGGGAAAAACATGTAACAATATAAAGTTGGATACTTCTGTGTTTGGAATAAGTAATCTGTGGGCCCAGCATCTCTACCTCTTGCTCAAGGCAGTGAGCGTATCTATTTCTTCCTGGCGAGAGGTGTGCAGTTCAGTCAGAACAGTAATGGCAGACCATGACTGTTCCCTGTATTCCACACCATCTTTGAAGCACACGCACTCGCACACACTGGCAAGTAAAAAGAAAAAAAACAGCCCATCAATTAAAGCATATTGACTTAACTGTACTGTACGTGCATGTGCATGAGTTGGTGCTACCTGTATATTCTAAATGCTCCTGGCAGCTCAGCTACCCGGAGCAGGTCACCTAAATCCAAAGCTTCTTCTGCCAAACCCTCAAGCCCCTCCTTTTCCATGTCTTGTTGCCATGGAAGCAGGCTATCCCAGACAGTCAAACCTGTAGTTAGCAAGTGGAATGTGAGGCATGTGAATCAGGCATCGTAACACCAGCTGAACAGTGAATGTCGCACCGTAATGTTCCTTCAGCATCTCGGTACACAGCATGTTGACGACCACGTCGTACTTCACCTCCACCAGTAGGACGAGCTGGGACAGGGAGACGTAAGCCCAGGCCTGACCTCTGACCTCTAGCTCATGGCCCTGCCACTCAACAGGCAATGTCTTATGCACACCTTCTGCTGCCAACCTAGGAAGGTAAACACACACAGACATGAGTGATGCAGCAAACAGTAAGATGCATGCTACTGAAGAGTTGACGCAGCTCAAGAGGCAGTGAGGCTCATTGAATACTGATGTGTTATTCTGACAAATGGTACTGGTCCGTCCAATGCCCAATACCCAAATGCATTCAAAATACTAAAGAATGACCATTTTACGTACAATTACAAAGACATGGAACTCATTTTAGCCATGTAAGCCTCACAAACATCTTTTAATTGAGATTTGAGAATCTCTTTTAAAAGAGAGGTCAGTGTAAATCCAACGCACAGGATTGGACCAAGCTTTCTCTCCATCACACACCCACACACACCACAGCCATGCACACATCCATGCACTGTATGTTAGTTACAGGGACCTGTCCTAAGTCCACTCAGGCCAAGTCATACACACTTTCCCTTAATCGATGAAGTGACTGTTACCTTGCCCAGCTCTGCCGTGCCACCCTCTTCAGTCTCCGAACACACCCGCAATTCCTCTCCTGCCCTAGTTTGCCTGCAAGAGACTTGTAGTGCAATATAATGAGACCTATTGAATAATGGATGTAAAAGACCAAACGTCCCCCAAACAGGTCGTCAATTTGTTGCACTGTCAGCACACACACACACACACACACCTGTGAGCGGTCCTTGTGAAGGGTAGGTGACCGGATGGACTCTGAATCTATTTTTAAGGCGGCTGTATCTGTGGCCGAGCACATGTAATTCGGTGCCAGTGTGATGTGTGTCCAGGCATTGTGCAGCTGGAGGTCCCAGTACAGCTGAAGATAAACAATAATGTATTTTAAAGACCACAGTAGTCAGACTGCACAGTAGGAGATATGGTAATGCTACTGCATAACTTCACAAGGACTCTATTCAGTAGAATGCAATGTTATTATAATATATCATCTAATTCTATTCTATTATGTTACAATATGTAAACTGAGCTCCACACCTCGTTCTTCCTTTCTCGCTCCCTCTCCATTTGTAGCAGAACATCCAGAACCTTCTCACCGACACAAAGCCACCCCTCTCCGTCCCCTGCAATCTAAACACGAGAAGTTAACAGTACAAATGCGGCCACAGTGAGACATTTCAGAGCATACTGTATGTGGTACGGCTGTAATGTGGCGCGGTGCATTTCACAGGTTCTGCGTGCACATTACAATACCTTCTTTATGGCCATGTGCACGTCCTGCACAGAGGAGGGCATATGAAACACCTTGTGGAAGAGGACATTCACATCCTCAAATGAAAACTCTCCGCCAATAGAGACACCCAGAGCTTGGTACAAACCAGCAATACACTCCTTTGGAGAAACACAAACTACCATATTAGATACAAAGGCATACCCGGCGTAAACAAATGTTGCTCAACCAAACGTGCCTACTCTTACCTGCTCCATCATGTTGCTCTTACAATGTCTGCTATAAATTATAGAGACTATTACTATGGTTACAGTAGTCTTCTGGTCAACACTGGGATCATGTTACAAAAAAAACAAAAGTGACAGTTTGTGCTGCGCGATACACAGCCACGATACACCCGTGTGAACGCTCTCTGTAGTGTTGGCCATGTAGTGAAAGTGAACTGGACTGCATGTTCGCCATCATGTATGTATGCATGCATGCATTGTTTAATCATTTATTAGCAAATAAATACTTCATACATACTTGCATTCAATGTCAAATAGCACTATAAATTTGACATTGTTTTGGTTTTGTGGAGAATAGGGACATAAATGTAAACTTTGAATCTTTTATTTCTTTGGGAAATACAGCATATTTCATGTTAACACATATAATTATCAACCTGATTCAGTAATGAAATAACAACATAATTAATCCAAAAGGGATTTACAGTGAATGCAACTACAAATAGTAAGGGTTAGACATAGTACAGTTAGGACAGACAGGAATCAAACCAAGGACCGTTGGTTGGGCGTCAACCTATAGCCAACCCTGCCCAATACAGTAAACATATTATTTTCATTTTTTAGCTGACACTGAAAGTATAGGAACAGTGATATAAATGGTTGCTGGTGTATTGCTTGTGGAAAATCAAGTATAAGTGAAATATTAATAAGACACAGACTTAGTAAAAATGTCAGTGCTAAACAAGTCATTATAATGCTACTTTACATATACCTTAATACAAACAACTGACATAAAATGAATACACTTTCAGACATAGCACCAAAATGAAATCAGAGAAACTATATGTTTCTTTTGTGGTCCATTAGTTGAAGTCCATTATTAAATACTTCTATGCTTATACTTAATATGCATGGTATTGAAACACTGATCAATACAGTATTAAAACTGTGTGCATGTATACATATTCCATGAATGGGTGTGTATGGTCGTGCTTGTCAGTGCTCATGCATCACAATAAGCCCGTGGCAATGTTATGCAGTGTTGTTGTGGATGATCTTGGGGCACCTCTGTGGGGGTATGCAGTAGCTGTTGTGTAGAACGAGGCCAGCTGGACATTGGCATCCTGGAACACAAGGCTTGAAGCAGTGGCTCTCTATCACCCCCAGTGGCACATCAACGTTAATGCAGGTCACAGGACAAGGAGGGCCACACTCGTCAAACACAAAGCCTCTCTCCAGTGGACAGCCCACCGCTGTGACATCATAGTAGCAGAACCAATAACATCAGGGTGAGTAATTGTGATTCATGATAATGCACTTCATAGAGAGTACCTTATTTTGAAAACAAACCACCAGTGTCACAAAGAGCCAAGCTTCTGCTTTATAATGGCCTATTAACCTGACAATTGCACATGCAATGTCAAAGTATAACCTGTGCGATAAATTTAAACCTTTAAACCTTACTTTGGGGCAAAGTCTAAAAATGTTTTAATCATTTTTTTTAATTTTATTTTGTGATTCTTTACATTTTATCTCCCGGTGGCCACTGAATGTGCAGTTATGGCTTCCTCCATTATCGTCATTTAGATATGGCCTTCTTAATAAATCCCTGAAGGCGTTACCAAGATGGCTGCCGACTGACCAGACCTCCCTATAAGGTCCGGGTGACCAAAGTGGTGCGTTTCCCACTCACCGCAGAGTGACGGGTCCCTCCACTGCAGGATGACCCCAGCCTCCCTGCACTGGCCGGCGTAGGCCTCCAGCGTGTCGCACAGACACTCGTCGCCGCTGGCCCCGCAGGCACACAGGTCGTAGACACACGCTCCGTACCAGGGCTCTGGAGGCACCACGCGGTGGCAAGGCCTGAACACTGCTGACTTCAGTACCTTGCAGCGGGCGTTAGCCCCCTTCCTGGCCTGGTAGCCTGCATCCTTACAGGGGTCTACATCCTCGCCATGGCGACAGGAGGAGAGGGCGTGGCTACCGTTCTCTACCTTATTATGATTCAGAAAATAGATGAAATTGTTGACATAATTTTGTTTAGTATACTAAATCGTACATTTAGTACTGGTTAATCTGTTTACTCCCACTTTCCTCTATATACTGTATACACAGTGTCTGTAAAGTCTTGATGATGCTGACTTTAAAACAATAAATGAATACAATGTACTTCACTTTTACATGCCATATCTTTCAGACAAGCGGGACTGGCCAAAGCATAGTACTCACCCTCCAGCTGTTGCCGAAGGCGGCCTCTGATAGGGCGATCTGTCCGTCTGGCATGCGGAGGTCATCTTGGTGATAGCTGTTGAAGTCTCCACACAGGCCACAGGTGTGGCTCTTATAGCTGCCTGGCACACTCACTTCTAGGTGTGAACGGCCACTCCACAGCAACTGTAGGGGGCAGTAGCACAGGTGAGCACATTTAGACACATTTGCATTTAACATATTCTGTACATTTTAAACCCAGAGGCCACAATTACAAAGTAAACAGGAAATTAGGTAATAGAATGTTTTTATGCCCATAGGCTTCTATACAGGCTAGATTGAGGTAGAAACTTAGTAAGCTATAGTATTATTTTAACTAACAGTAGGTGACAGACATCTGGAAGCACTATACCTTCAGTCCAATGTGGGTGTTGAGTAGTATAGTGTTGGTTTGCCGCTCCACAAACACGTATGGCTCTTTTAGGAAAGGCAGTGTCACTGCCTCACCGTTGACCTGGAGTTAAAAAACAAAAACAAAGTAAGCTGTGACAGGAAGCCAATGCCAAACATACACACATACAGTACAAACAAATACACACGCACAGCACTTTTACACACAAACCTTGACCCGCCACTCCTGGAGGAGCTGCACGGTGGTGTCTCCAATAAACACAGTCACCTCTTTGGTCCAGGACACTCCTTTACGCCCGCGGTCTTCATTAGTGACATGAACGCTGTGCCAACAGAGAGGGAGAGAGAGAGAGGTGCCATTTACAGTAGTTATTGTGCCTATAGAAAATGGCTGCTGCAACAGCTACCATTTGGGATGGCATTACAGGAATATCCAATGTATTATACAAGGTAAAATATAATACTTTAGGGGTCTGAGTCTTTACCATTTAGATTTACTCTACATACATGATCACAAATATCATTATCTTGTGAATATAGCATAAATAGTAGAACATGCGTAGCAATGTATCTGCTGCAGTAGCCATGAACTGCTCCCAGCAGTTGCTGTTACATTCTAATATGTTAGCCTGACCATGAACAATCAAAATAAAGCACTAGTACTGTGTGTGTATAATTGTTAAACCTCCCAACTGACACGAGTCACGGTGACCAATTATATTAGCTTGGGTCTGCACACCTGAAATCCCCACCCTTGCAGTCCTGAGCCAGGACATATGAGCAAGCGCCCTGGAAGTGCAGCATGCGCCCGTCGAAGGTGCAATAGTGAGGGTCTCCGAAGGCGATGCAGGTGGCGGGACGAGGCAGGCAGTGAGGGCAGCACACACCTGGGATCACCGCCGGCATCTCATCCTGAGAGGCAACACAGACGTTATTATGACACGTCCCCAGTATTGGCATTAGGGCTGTGTTTGGCAAGAATCTGGCAATACGATAAGTATCACGATACAGGGGCCACGATTTGATATAATGCGATATTATGCAATACTGTAAGCAAGATGATATATTGCAATTTTTTATTTGTGGAAAACTGTCATAGTAATGCTAATGTCTGGTGCCACTGTAAAAAAATTACAGAAACACTTCCTCAAGGACTTCAGATGGAAATTAGATTTAAGATAAATCTGGTAACAAGCATCATTTCTCTGTTTTGAAGTTAATATATTTTGTACTTATAAAATAATGAATTGGGTTAAAAAGAAAAACCCAATTATTATATATATTTAAGTTTGTATTTTTTTTTTTTATTGATACCGTGATTTAGAGAATCGATACAGTATCGCGAACCGTAATATCGGTGTATCGGTTTGTACCTAATTGGCATACATGTAACATTATGCATTTCATGCATTACTGGCAAATCAGAAAAGTAAAAGCCCGTACAAACAAACACCCACCAGTCTGTACAGACTATTACATCTCTGATAATACTATAGCAGAAAAAACAACATGCCCAAAAAACTATTCTTGAGAAAGGACATTCTGATATCATTAAACAAAATTCATGCTAATTAGAATAAAACTGATAAAGGTGTGTCAAATGTTAGGTGTGTGTGTGTATGTGTAAATGTAGGTGTGTGTGTATGTACATGTAAGGCGTGTGTGTGTATGTAAGGTAAGGTGTGTGTGCATACTGACTGCAGCACAGGTGAGAGGAGGGCAGCGCTCACTGTGACAGTACACATCTCCAGACACACATGTACAGCTGGTGCACTCATCCACCTCCCACTGCTCCTCTGACTGATACACCGCACCCTGGTGCATACAGGACACCCTGGAGTCTGAACACACAAACGTTAAGCTGAATGTTCGCTGACTGCTACAAGACGGTAGCATCACTCTGCCCGACCATTGTTCTCAGCTGAATTTGTGTAGCTGAGATTACATTCTGGAAACCTGGTATGCATTAGCGTTCGCACAACCACCCTGCTGGCGGACCAATCAGCTAGTGAGATGATGTTGAAGTCAAGCGTGTTTCAAAATGGTAGTAGAGACAGATGAGGTGATCAAAACAATTATAGCAACGCCGATTGGTTCAGCGCTGTCCAATAGTTTATAAATATACCAGAGGTCTACGTCAAGTAGGAGGAAAGGACTGCGAACGCTTCCCATTGGATGGTGGCCAGACTATTTTCACAACGTGAATATGGACTGTTTACACCAGGCTAACAAGACGGTGCTAATCATAGTAGCTATTACCTTGTATTACTGTACCTTGGCATTCATAGCAGCACCTGCCTGGAGTCTTCACTTGTATCTGACCAGCCTGGCACACCAGAGGGAAGCACTCCTCGATGCTGCACTCAATATGACCCAGCTAAACAAAGACAGCCAAACAGGTAATAACGCTGCATTTGATTATATGTCTGCAGGGTTACTTTTCAAATATTGTCCATTTCAGTTACTAGTTACCAGACTAAAATTATAACCAGTAACGTAATCTTTGCATTACCTAATTTTAGTAACATTATCTGATTACTTTCCATTACTTTTAGGTTTCTTCATGTCATGTTCTTTGAATTGCCATCCAAAGCAATTTACTGCGTTGGCGCCACATCTTTCTATTGTTGTGACCATTTATGTTGTTCAGGGGATCAGAATACAATAAGACTTAATTTCAATTATTGAGTGACGTTAATGAAAGGTTAATAAATTAATTGACGTTTAATGAAAGGTTAATACACTGATTGACATTAATGAAAGGTTAATAATTTGATCGACGTTAATGAAAGATTGAATTAAATAAGAGAACAGCCGATTGTTTTATGCAGTTTTCTCCTGCAAACTTTTCTTTTAAATTTAAAAGTAGTCCTAGAAGAAATTATTGAATTATTGGCTGTGAGTGTGGTATATGAACCCCCCCCCCCCCTCCTCCAGTGTAGCTACAGCGTCTGCTTGTTGATGTATACGGGGCAAAGCCGAACACACACACACACAAACAGCATGCGTGTTTTACCTTTGAAAAAGAAAAAAGAAAAAGAACATTCTGGACCCCAGCAACATGTCAGTGAAGGGTTATAAATACTTTTTATGCTTACAATTACCGGTACTCACATCCAAGATGTCGGCAGTCGTACTGGCACTACTTACATTACATATACATGTGATGCAGTTGTCTTCGCTGTCTGTCCAGTTGCCACCGTCTGGCACACGTCTCCCCTGGTCCTCTATCACGCACTCTGAACAGCACAACACAACGTTAGCGAATGAGTGTAGGGCATAGCCCGCTTATGATGGTGCCACTTGGCGGACAGTGTCTCACCCTTACAGACAGGGCAGCAGGAGTCTGGGGGTGTGAACTGTTCATGAGAGGGACAGTTGAGTGGTAGACAGCTCTGATGCAGACACGTCCACGTCAAATCCTGCACGTACACATTAGTCAATATTCTGATCTAAAGAACATCATGGAATTAAATATTAATTAATAATTATTAAATTAATAATCAATACATTCAATGATGTATGTATTATGTATTATTATGAAAACGTTTGCCTGTTACCTTGCACTGGCAGGTGAAACAGGGGTCATCGTTAGCCAAAACTTCATTACCAATAACCATTGCTGTGCAATTACTAAGAGGCTCTGAACGCACACACCCACACACACACACACACACACAGATAAATGTTACAGAGATATGATTCCTAATTATGTAAAGAATAATATGCAGTGTGAGCCAAATGCATTAGACTGTAAACTCACGTGCGCAGACAGGACAACAGTCACCAGGCCCAGAGAAGAGGATGTTGTTCTTGGGGCAGTCTACTAGACTGGGACACTGCTTACGGTAACACTTGAGGTGCTGCTCTCCATCTGGCATCACCTGAGGTGCATGTTTTTACATCACACACAAGAAAACAACATGCAAACAAATGCTAATGCTAATGCTAACGCTAATGCTAATGCTAATGCTAACATGTTCCATGATAATAAAAAGCCAGATAAATCTGCACTAGAGTATGCGTAAGTGTGAGCAGAGAGGCGTGTATCTCTTACCTCACATGTACAGATCTGACAGGGGTCATTGGCTGGTTGGAAGCTGTCCCCTGGGCCGTACACACTGCCCTCAAATATACAGTCTGCTCGTACAGATGCAGATTGACAATCACATACAATTTAGACACAAACACGTCTAAAATAAATATATGCAGCACACAACTCATATTATGTAAGACGATAAAAGCATTGGCATTAGTGGCGTATATGAATAAGAAATTAACTTTAATGGCTTCTAGGTACGGAGTAATAAACGATAGCATGAGGATATGACAATGTTGAAAGTAAAAAAAAAACAGAGTACATAGTGCAGTTGCGTCTCTCCGCCAGAGTGGCCGCCAAATTGCAAGTTATCTTGCGCAGCACTGACACAGTGTTGTCTCACCTGCACACACAGGGCAACACTCTCCAGGCACGCTAATGGCGTTGACACACGGAGACAGACAGCGGACCTCGGAGCAGGTGGTCACCCCGTGCACGCACATGCAGCTCATACAGGGAGTGGAGTCTGCGAACCAGCTGCTGCCCTCGGCACGCTCCCGCTCTGCATACACACAGCCTGAGGACAGGACACACATGATGATGATCTTCTACCTATAACTTTCTTTCCTTTCTTCTTCTATTGTCCCTATATGTGTAGCGGTTCTTGTCGTTATGGAGTCACCTCTGCAGCGAGGACAGCAGGCTCCCGGATCTGTCACCTGATGCGTGCATGTCAGCTTGGGACATTCTGGAGACACGCAGCTCACCTTACCTGTCTGGCAGACGGCAGACGGCAGACACGGATTAACACACACACGCACGCACACACACGCACACCCACGCACACACACACGCACACAAACGGGAAAGAAGGCGGGGCATGGAAGGCGTACTACAGACAGACTCAGGGGAGTCGTACCTGGCAGGTACATGTAGCGCAGGGATTAGAGCGCTGGGTCCATTTCTGCCCGTCGCTGTATTCTATCCCCTCCAGCATACACACTGGATCAAAGACAGTGGAGGAATCACAAGCAGAATAGGCTGTGTTTGCTGCTGTAAGCAGGCAGACAGAGAAGAATTAACAAAACTTTACCTTTTCACAGGATAAAACAATATGTATTATAATCTATTGGCAGTACTGTCAGACTGTGTGAGCTGTTTGAAAGTGTTGTTGCTATTTGAAGTGCGCTTTGTTCCTTCTGGTGATAAAAGTATAGTCAGCTATTGCATGCTACTTGTAAGCTTAATAAGCTTTTTGTCAAATTCACAAAAAATCGTCTCGCAATTCGCTATTTTTACCGTTCTATGTGCGTGACTGACTCACAACAACAATGTCCTTGGCTTCGCAGTGCATTTCAATGTGCGGGGCGGAGCTTGAGTTTGTTCTGGTTTGAGCTCCAAGTTAGCAGGTGTTCTGGAGAAGGACAATCCCTGCCTTTAAAGGGCCTGCGTACCTGTGCACTCGGGGCAACAGTGTCCCGGCCTGGTAGCTGGCCGGGCGCAGCGAGTGGCGGGGCACACGAGAGGTACGCAGGTGACGGAGCCCGCCACGCAGGTGCAGCGCTGGCAGGGGTTGGAGGGGGGCGTCAAGGTGTGTCTGTGCATGTGGACCACGCCCCCGTACAGGCAGGAGTCACAGACGGGACAGCAGGCGCCTGACGGGACAGGGTGGGAACACTGGACGGGACAGGGTCTCCTGTGGCACGACACCGCTCCATTCTGGGCGGATGAGGACGGGAGAATGGAGACAAATACTTATGCTTTATGTGGTGCTGTATCACTGCACTGTATAAGAGACTACAGAGGGGAGAGAAGAGAGGGGTGCAAGCCTATAGGTGCCCCAGAAAGGGGAAGGGGTAGAGAGGAATATCAGCCAGTCAGCATTCACACGTGGGAGGGTCAGGGGCTCTCTGAGTTAGGGTAATGTTGGTTTCAACCACAAGGAGTTCCCTGTTAGTTGCATGCTGCACATTACCGATATGCGTAGTCTACATAGAAACACATGATATAGTAGTAAGGGACAGTTATAACTCATGCTAAAAGTAATTTCCTTCGTTTTATCTCATAATATATGAACTTTAGTGAAGATATAGTTCATACAGTATGCATAATAGCAACATAAATATTCATAGTCATGTTGTTGATGTATGCATGCACCACCACAAACATGGGCTAACCTTGGGTTGGCTAACCGTGTTAGCTAACAAGTCTTTCCGTATTGCTTATCTATTGCTTGAGCTCACAGCGCAGTGTGATAGCCTAGCATACTGTACCAAGCAGGTGCATGTGGAGCAGGGCTCGTCTGGTGTGGTGAAGGAAGAGCCAGACTGATACTCTGTGCCACCATGCAGACACAGACCTGTACAGGCAGGGCAGCACTGCCCCGGCAAGGTCACCGGATGGACACACGTCACGCCTGGGCAGGGAACGGGCGCGCAGACCACATCTCCATTCTACACACACATGTACACACACACACAACCGACTGAGACTGAAATTACTGATTTCCGGAGCCACCTGTCTGGCGTAATGCGTTGAATATGTATTTTATAAGCTGTACCAGACAGGAGCACAGTTGACAGTTGTCTGACGGGTGTGAGAAACGCTCTACGTTGGGAAAATCCCGGCCTTCAAAGCGACAGCGGACACACGTTTGGCACCCGCAGCCGTCGACCGTAGGGTGGCGGCACGCCGCGGCAGGCCGACACGCCCGTGGGGAGCAACGGATCGACCCTCTCTGTGGGTACACACGGCCGCAGAATCAAAGTGTGCCAGTGAATGTTCTCACCAACGGTACACTCTGAATGTTGTTGACACTCACTGAACACCTGCAGTCCTGACAATCTCCTTTTCTGCTTGGCAGCGTTTCTCCATCAACGTAGCTCACGCTATCAAACAAACAACCTACGCACAGGATAGACAAACCATGTGCTATTCTCCCGCTGATGTGTACGTGTGTGTACGTACGGTGTGAACGTGTGGCGTAAACGTGCGGTGTGTATGTGGGGTGTGTATGTGCGGCGTGGGGAGGCGTACCTTCACAGACAGGGCAGCCACATGGGTCAGTGGCAGGGTGAGGACAGTTTGGTTCTGGACACTGATTCTTCACACACAAGACAGAGCCAGACTACCAGGAAACACCAGGAAATGACAGTATTACACTCCATACTGCTGATCCATACACTCACTGTGATGCATCAGACACAATGTAGTATGTAATGTTCAGTCTGTAAGGCGGATGGGTAAAGAGGAATGTCCGCCACTCAGCATTTGGGGGTAGGTTTCAACCACAAGGATAATTCCAGACTCTCTCTCTCTCTCTCTCTCTCTCTCTCTCTCTCTCTCATTCTCACCTTGCATGAGCACCTAGAGCAGGGGTTACTTCGGTCAGCGATGGATTGGCCGTTGGTAAGGACAACGTTGTTATAGAAACACCCTGGAGATGCAATTTAACAAACATGCATTACATACAGTACATATGTGAATGTATCATGATGGACAAATGGGGGCTTCATTCTGAGTACTTACGGTTACATTCCCCACAGCACATTCCAGGCAGCATATACCGGTGGGTGCAGCTATCATGACAGTGTAGAGTAGTGCAGGTAATGTGCCCACTGTAGCAGGTACAGACCCTACAGGGGTCCTCCACAAGGGCAAACTCAGAGCCGTGATCATATTCCCCACCGTTAAACCAACAGCCTGCAATAAAATTATAATAACACACTTTATTTATAGAGCAAAGATCTTGCAATCAACACAAACTAATAAAATCAATACCGTTTGGATAAAGGATGAGAGCAATAAAGCAAATATCAATAACACACATTCTAAAACAAAAACACGTTGAAGATAAATTCAATATGATATTAAAGCAGATGCCTTGATGCTTACCCTCGCAGACCTTGCAGCACCCTTTCTGGGCTGGGTAGGGGCAGTCATGAGGTATACATGACTTCTTCTCACACCTAACGGAGCCCTGGTTGCAGTAACAGATGCCACAGGAGTCAGAGACATCGTCCCACACCTCGCCATTAGCTCGCTCTCGACCATCAAGCAGACAGCCTGGCGGAGGGAGAGAGAGAGAGAGAGAGAGAGAGAGAGAGAGTGAGAGCGAGAGCGAGAGAGAGAGAGAGAGAGAGAGAGAAGCTGTGATGTGTATATACAATCTAAACGTCTACCTGAAACACATGCCAGACTATTTTAATACAAAAGCAATTACCATGCAGTGTCGGCAAAATTTTCTTAAATTAGAAGTACAACTTCTGCCTTAAAAACAAACAATGAATGAATTCATACCCTCACAGGTCCGGCAGCACTCCTGTGTGATTGGATGAGAGCATGGCATGTGAGGGCAGAGCTTGCGTTTACACTGGACCGTTCCATTGGTGCAAAGGCATGATCGACAGGAGTCGGCAGGGTCATAGAAACGCTGAGAGTGCCTGTAAGGCTGCTGCTCATACACACAGTCCATAGGGGGCGCTGTGGAAATATGTCATACTGTAGGTTGTCATGCTACAATATAAAAATGTTTGCTATTTAGCCATAACATCATCAGAACATAATAACACAACAAATATGTCCTTCTGTTTGAGCTCTTGTATACACGGGGTGCAGTTTCGTACCAGGACACTGGGGGCAGCAGTCTCCTTGAATTTGGTTTGGGTGAGAACAGCGCAGCGGTGGGCATCGCTTCATCAGGCACTGGACGTTGCCATTCTGCAACATACAATTGACACTTTAAATAGCAAGATTTCCCCAGACACAACAAATCTGATCCATGGAGCATCACTCTGTATCTCATGTATGATATATTGTATCTTACTAATTACATAGTTTACTATTTAATATTATTTTGCATGCGTGTAAAATGCGTGCTTAAATAATAGGTGTGTAATTGTTTTTGTGTTCTTACAATGCAGCTGCAAGTCCTGCATGTATCCGTAGGATGGGGGAACTCCTGTCCGTTGGGGTATTCCTTACCAGCATAGCTGCAGCCTAAATATACAGGGCTGTCAATTATCTGTTTATAACACCGGGGCCGGGCTGACAGTTACTGCTGTATTCCAGTTGACCATTACCATTGCAGTTGTTGCGACAGCACGTTCCAGGTAGAGGAGCATTACAGTTGGGATGTGGGCACTGAGGTGGATGACAGTCCACCCTCCCAGATACACACACACATTCCTCACACACACTCACAGGATTACGGAAAGACTCCCCGTCAACAAACACGCGGTTTTCGAAAGAACAGTCTAAGACACACACACACACACACACACACACACGCACATTAGCGGACTCATTGATATGGTGCTATACAATGAAGAGCATCTGAATGGAACTGTGTTCGTTTGGGTACCTGGACATTTGGGGCAACACTCTCCTGGTGGCGTGTGTGAATTATTACACTTAAGTGGTGGACAGGGTTTCCTCTTGCACTCAACAGTGCCACCCTGAGGACATGGTGAGAATGCATCAAGTGTCAAGTGCGGTACAGTGCACGCTGTATTGCCACAGTATATTGGCATGGAAGGAGGTGTTCTCACCAGACAGGTGCAGATATGGCAGGGCTGATCAGCAGTTGTAAACGCCTGTCCGTTGTTGTAAATACGATGCTTATAAGTGCACCTCTCACACACCGCACAACAGGAGCCTTGAGGAAGAGGCGGGCCTGAGTTACGAGACACTCTATCGCCCCCCAACGATAAAGCCAGCTGCTCATTGTTTACATTCAACCACACATGCACTATGTACACACATATGCTTAATGTACCGCATGTGTATATGCATAATAAACACAAACCCTGCTCTTTGGTAGGGTGCTGACACTCTGGGGTCTGGGAACACTGTGTGCGCGTGCACACAATCTGTGCGTTGACACAGGAGCAGCTAGAGCAGGGGCCGTCGGGGTGCCACCGGGAGCCCTCCTCGTACTCCAGCCCATCCAACACACACGCTGCAGGGAGAACGCACAGGAGGCAAGTCTTCTTCAGCTTTGTGTGTGTGTGTGTGGGCGTGTATGCATGTGTGTGTGAATCTGCGTAAGCGTATGTGTGTGTCGGGGGGTAGGGGTATGCATGTGTGTGTGTGTGTGTGTGTGTGTGTGTGTGTAGGTGGTGGGTGTGAGTGTGTATGTGTGAATCTGAGTTTGTGTCTGTGTGTGTGTGTGTGTGTGTGTGTGTGTGTGTGTGTGTGTGTGTGT
>JAODTR010025574.1:9843-23183 GCA_025399935.1 Amblyopsis rosae
ATTTACAAACAATCAAAACCCCCCCCCCCCCCCCCCCCAAAAAGACAAATCTTTCTATATTATAATAAATATACTTCATCATGGTTGCACAGGTCATTAATTCATTTAATGTTACAATGTATTGTGTAGCATTGTGATTTGCCATGTTAAATAGAGTAAGTTGTGGGTAATGAATTGTTTTAACTGTTCGTTAGTAAGAAGGATATGCTCAATTAATGGGTCCCCACTCAATACACTCTGAACAGCGCTCCATAGCACTCCTAGCATTGAACAATTACATTACATTACATTACAGCTGTGTTCTCGGCTGTGCTACGATATAGCGGTGTGTGGATAATTTAAACCGTACTGGAAATTTAAACTGGTATACCATCAAGCTGCGACGAACAGGAAAAGCTCCTTCTCTCCCGCGTCATCCGTGCGCTATGCCGACGACAGGCGGTTTGCTGAACATCAGGCAGGCTTTTCCACTACAGTAAGAGCAGGTCCACAAATGAGAGGGTGTACGACCCCGAGTAGACTCAATCACAGAGGTCCAACAGGTTTAATCCTCACTGTCGCCACCTCACTCAATCGGCACAGTGATGTCTATACTACACTAATGTGTGTCTGTGTCTCATTGTCTCAAGTGTATGTGCTCCTGTGCGTAGCGGGTGAGTGTGAGTGTGTGTAGAATAGGGATGACCGTCCAATCTACCCATCCTGCCAAGAGGAGAGAGCACTCTGTCCTCACATAAGCCCCCTTTTCACCCCCCAATCCCCGACCCTCTCTCAGGCACTTCCTGGCTCTCAGGCCTCTTCTTTTGTATCTTGAGTGGCAATAATGGCCGGCTGTCTGTCAGGCAAAGTCTGACCTACTTTCACCTAGAGCGAGGAGGAGGATGGTGGTGTTGGGACCCGTGAAGCCTGAGAGACCCACGAGATACCCATGAAACCCTTTCATGACTGTTCCATGACTTTCCATTCCACTGACCATATTTTGTTTAAAACAAAAAAGAGGACACTGGGTTTAGGATGGTAGTGGGGCAGATGGGTACCCATAGTCGAACCGAAAAACCAAGGTTTTAAGGGGACAAAAGTACATATAGGCCACAAGACGTGAGACATATCAATGTTTAAAGTCAATGGAGCGGTTTTCTGGAGTATGGAGTTGCGCTCTGTCTCTTTACCGTCTCTATACCGTATATCTTGAAATAGTCTAACAATACAATACTGTATTTGCTTTCATAGCCATTATGGAAGATAGATAATCTCCTATTCTTTCAACTTTTGGTAATTTCACAACACTGCTTTCATCAATTGCCTATGTTATGTCTTAGTGTTTTCAAATCTATGTTTACCGAATGTGGCGATATCACAGCATAAATAATCGCCTTTGTATTAGTAGAGCGCTTGTATGATTTTCACGCTGTCTTGGAATCAGGCAATGCCTTTTATAACAAGGCTGTATTTAAGTGCAGCTATTGTGATGATTCATGGTGTGAAAGGCAAAACCTCACCAGTAACAGTATCTTTTGTTTTACCTGGTCTCATGAATAGTACATTTACCTGATAAACTCTCCTTTAGCTCAAGTTTATGTGGGTTTCTAGATTGCGTGCATCTTTATTTGACACTGAAATTGCCAGACGTGCTGGCTTTGCAGGTCATGCATTCTGATTTCCATGGATTCCGTCAAACAGGTTGAAAGCACAGAAATGTTGCATGTAAATAATCCATCAATTTGCATTTAGTTTATTCTGAAGGTAATGGTAACTATCAAGACGTGAAGAGCATGTCAGGTACATGGCACACCAATGGTGGTGTTTGAGAATACGGGACCTAAAGTGCAATGCATAAATGCACATTATGGAAGCAAAAGCCAAACCCCAGACATTTCTGGCAATTTACATATGGTCAGCCTAACTTTTGTGAGCCTTAAGAATTCATTTTGAAACGCTTGAAACTGCCAAATTTATCTCCATTATAAATATCTTAAAATCAATCAAAAACATAGTCTTATTATATCACGTTTACTATATCTTACTATGTCTTCACTGTTTCTATATAGGGAAGACAAAATATGGCATTCATATGATCAAGGTCGTCTCACCGACGCTAACCTGAAATAGACAGCTTTCAACGTCTCGGTAACAATCCCTCCCTCCTGCTACAGAATGGAAAGACTAGTGGTATGATGGCACACACCAGCGACAGCATCGAGCTCATTAAACAGGTAGCATGCCATCCGATGCTTACATATTCATGTGCAGCTCCACTGAAGATAGCAATGTCACACAGCTGCCAGTTAGTTGCACATAGTCCACCGTCATACATGCACTGTGATCAAAAATGCTAACATCTACGGCAACAAGAGAATCCCCCAGTGGCCCCGCATACACCAGTACACAGCAGTGTACTGTAGCTATGGTAACCAAGCGTGTGTGCTGAGGGGGAATGGATGGATAGAGTTCAGAAAAGAGAAGGTATAAACGTGTTGCAGTAACCCTGATATCCTGCTTGCACACAGCCACTTAACCGGCATTATCACTTCAGTCATGCTGGAGGAACTATACAGTATGTAGCGATAGGTTGCACTGATAGAAGATGCCCAGCAAGAGATGAAGCAGATTAGAGGTCAGGAGGAAAGGTGATGTAAGGATGGAGGAATACACAAAGTAAACATTACTTTAGCCTGTATCTGACTCCTAAGCAGATCCTTATCGACAGCTCAGATACCCAATTTATCTGGCTAACCAAATAGGGGTGACATATACTAAAGGTAGTCTACAGGCTCAAACCAGTGTGCAAATAGGCCTATTTGAATTGTATAGTTGGCATATGCATAGTAGGACAGTACTGATTAGATAAGTCTTTGTTGGTTTTTGTATGTTTTTGGGTGTTTGTGTTTGGGCATGTTTAATCTGAAGAATAATAATAATATGGTTGCATTTCACATTAGCGAGGCTCTATGCTAATAATAGTACAGTAAATTAGTAGTACTATGTTTAAATACCTTAAAATAGAAGCAAGCCTTCTATTAGACTATTATTTTCATCCTGGAATTAGTATTATTCACTGTCATCTCTCTATCTCTCTCTCTCTGTCTCTTTCTCTGTCTCTCTCTGCGAGAGGGAGGGAGATGGAGTGAGAGAGACAGACAGACAGCTATGGACACTCGAGCAGACAATCAGAGAGGGATAGCCAATGTAAGATCCTGGCAGCTTCATGTCCCCACTCACACCCATTGCTCTCTCTCTCTCCCTCTCTCCCTCTCTCTCGTCCTTCAGGCGTCCTTGCGTGCCAGTGGAGCTGCAGTGTGCCTCAGTGTGTCTGCAGGAGGCGAGGCAGCTCTGGGAGCCCAGCATGTGGGAAAGAACTTAGGTGTGGGACTGCCCCTTATCTCAATCATCCACGCCGCTGCAATCTCTCTCTCTCTCTCTCTCTCTCTCTCTCTCTCTCTCTCTCTCCCTATTTGTTGTCAACAAATATCACCTATCATTAGCATTTCATTCAGCCATCCCAAGCGGCAACGATGGTGTTAAAGCCAATGAGGAAGTGTAGGTCTCCAAATTACAACAAACAGCTAGCAGCTAATAAATGGAGGTCAATGAAAAGGTCTGTAACGCTTCACATTCTAAAAATAAACAAGTCAATATTTGATTTAAATTGAGTTAAGGTCTTAACAGCTAGATGTTAGAGGTTAGTTTGCAAACAAATTGGTTGCGAGCATCAAACCACAGGATGACTACGGCTCTTGTGGATTTCTAAACTTTGGCAGGCCTGCTTAACAGAATATTGTGTGTAGAATTAAATATATGCAGTCTAAAATGTCACTTCCCACAATTCATATTGGCACATTGTATTAACTAGCTCATTAACCAGCTAAAGAAGTCAATGCAGATGTCTTTTCTGAAGAATGTTGATCCTCAAAGGATAAAGATGATTAATTATGATAAATAATAGTTTTGGACACACACACACACACACACACACACACACACACTGATATTAAATATTCTAGCTAGCGAGATAGAGATAGAGATAGAGATTGCTACAGCGGCAGATCTAATTAACAGTGTTTGATTAGCTCGGTGCAGAAGAGGAAGTCATTACCATCATATTTTCCGGGTGTGCAGAAGATTATGCTTTTTAGAACCCCAGCAGCATGTGTGCTATGCCGGCCCTCAGTGCCCTTATGTTCCAATGAGAGGCCTCCGCGGACAGATAATAGGCCAGCATAGATTCCAATAATCTCCTGGCTTCTGAGGTGGAACATGGAAGTGACATCTTTTCCACCAGGGCTGGTTTTCACCTGTAGCGGCGAGTGGAAATGGACGAGGGTGAGGTTCTGATGGTCCTAACTCAGTAGGCCATCTGCCTCGACGCCTTCAGAACATTTTGCTGTGGCCGCGGCGGCCTAATTAATTTCGGCGGCAGCAGAATCCCGGCCTTTGAAACGGACAAAGGCAAAGAAGTGGACTTGGCCTGCTGCAGAGATGGGCAGGGAGGTAAACACATTTCCCCTGCTTCCCTTCTGTGACAATCAGTTACAGCTTTCCATTCATTCTAGCTGCAAATTAATATTACTGGGAAATGAGCTCCATCATGCACACCGACAGCCTGCCAAAGCTTTGAAGACAACAACTGCCTGCCAAACTAAATGCATGCACCCACACATGAACAAACACACACACACGTGCACGCGCACACACATACGAGAGAGCGGAGGGCTGGGAATGGCGTGTACCCCAACTACAGAATATGATAGCTAAAACTGGAGTCTACAGTGCGAAATGTTCTCTCAGGCTTGACTCGGCAAAGACAAACTAGGCCTAAATGATTTATGAGAGGCAACAAAGCTTGCAGGTTGTTTATTTAAAATAAATGGAACACAAAGTGAAAACTAACAATGCTGATGATGGTAAATGAAGAAAGATGAGAGCCTTTTCCAAGCGCAAGACAGTTTCCCTTCATTTTGTTCTTGAACCTTTAAATAGAGGTCCCTATAAATGGACTTACCTCCTGTAGCGGGTTCCGTGTGTCCCAGCAAGAGCACCTGGTCTGCCTGCCTGACAGAGAGCCTCTAACACCTGGTAATGCTGACCAAACATGCATACCCTACAGTAGGCAGTGGCAGGACACACACACCTGTCCCTGGGCTAGCCCCGCCCCATCCCCACCGATAAGACCCGCCTCTCAGCATAGCACAGCACCAAACAACGCTGTTACGACGGTAATGTACACTGTACACTGCACAGCCCCCTCAGACTTGACAACAGGAACACCTGAATGAGCCTAGAAGAGGAGAGAGTGGATTGATCGAGGAGTTAGGATACAGGCTGGGGTTCAATGGGGGGCGGGAGGTCGCTGGCTCACGGATTACACAGAATGAAGCTTTTGAAATATATAATAAAGTACACTTACGGCAGCTCTCATACTCACTGGCTTCTATTCTACACAATGGTACACACAAACACACACACGCGTGGGCGCGCTATGCTCTTAACATCTGGCCTCTTCAGGTTATTCATAGCCAGGATGGGGACGAGCGCTCGGGGTGCAGAAGCACTTCTCATACCCTCGCCTCTGCCATCTCCCTCCCTCGCTCTCTCTCTCCCTCGCTCTCTCCCTCCCTCGCTCTCTCTCTCTCACTCCCTCTCTCTCTCTCACTCTCTATCCCTCCCTCTCTCTCTCTCTCTCTCTCTCTCCTTCCCTCTCTCTGAAATGCCTGAGATGAAAGGCTGCCCTGGATGAGAGTGTGATTACAGAGACAGGGCCAGCGGTCCAGGGTGCTACTACAATTGTTCTGTGTGACATCCTCTTCCCTCGTTGCCGCTGTGCACAGCGCATGTCTGGTCTATGACCGGTCCACAGTAAGGTCCACCACACAGACAGCACAAGCATGAAGAGGGTAATACCTGGTGTACTATAGAGAACCGACCTGATGATAGCTTGTATCTTTGGAGTGAACACAGGACATTTACATGTGCATGTACCAGTAGCTGAATAGGCAACAGACCAAACAAAACTGCGCAATGTCTGAAAATAGACGTAATGTCTGAAAATAGCCAAAAGGGGTGGGCAATGTGTGGATAATTACAGAATTCAAGGGTCACTTCATTTCTGGCACACTCAGTATTGCAAAAGCAAGCCAAAACGTATTTGAAAAAGCAATGTGAAGGCCATCATCATTTATGACTCTGTTACTGCCACAGTTTTCACATTAAATGCCGCATTGTGACTTATAGGGGAACACTGGCTTAGTAAACACATTCACAAACCATAATATGTATTTATTCTAAATGTACATGCAGTTTCGGTCCTTCTCTCATTTTGTCAGATGACAGAAACATTTTAATGTACTGTATCGTAGCATCATAAATTGTCGTAACATAGCTAATTTGCATTGTTTAGGGACGCCGAGAAACTGCTTAGCTTGGTCTGTTGGCAGATTATAGATTCTTTAAGTCAGTACTAAACCACAGTTTCAGGTTTTGTTTATCTCCTAATGTCTTGGTTATAATAATAGCACAACCTTGTCTGTTCTATAATAAGGACGCCTGCAGATCAATTATGTAGACAGATATTGCTGTAATGCAACCTACTGTAGATACTATTCATCTCCCTTCATGTAGTGCAAGGAGAAAGAAGAAATTACAGATTTCTCATGGAGGCTGTGGAAGTGCGAGTGATTATGATGAATTGGACATGATTGAAACGTGCCAGGTCTACAGTGCACACGTTTTCTCAATGAGAGTGTGAGTGTGACGTTCCATAAATTAGATTTGCAGCCAATCTGTATGAATGACTATCTAGACATTTCTGGCTCTGGAGTGTGGTGTTGAGTTTCTGTACAGAGCTTGGGTGCATAATGGCAATATGTCTATGCAAATGCACACAGTTAGCCTCTGTTCCACCCCAGCAAACATAAGCAATTGCAAGCACGTACACAAACATAACCCCCCTGACCTTTTCATCCAGTATTTTCTCAATATCTACAATCTTCCATCCCAGCGTGAAATTGTCCTATTTTTCTAAGCCGCTGTCCAATTAAAGTGATTATGTGTTTGAAAGGGATGTGCAATGTGGTGATTATCATAATGACAGTGAAACGAAGGCATGACCCGTCTTGAATATGATGCAGGTGCAGTGCTGCTAGCTAGGGCCCTGTCGGCTCCATTCGGGGGGCCGAAAAGGGTCCTGAATATGTTCACATAAGAGATGAGGAGTACAAGCTTGGCTTTTTCTCCTTGACAGTAATATAATTTTGATGTTTTTTGTTTTTCTGAAGGAGATCCAGGTGTTGCATCCTATCCTAACAGTTCCTAGACCAATTAAAAATAATGTGATGCTGGAGCTGAGAAAAGCAGCTTCAGTTTAAAGCAGGGTTTGAGTTGCAAACAGCGCAAGAACATTTTTGGTTGATTTGTCTGTTCTAAATTTGTACTGAAGTGAGACTTTTGACATTGCTTTGATGGAATCTCATTAATCAACCAATCGTGTCACAGATAATAAGGACCTTACATTTGTTTTATAGAAAGAAATATCTTATCAACAGCCTGGTGCCTGCTAGTTCTTCAAGTACTGTGGACATGTAAATGCACAGACTTATGGATGCAGATAATGTATTGTTTGTAAGCTCATCGACCATCTCTATCATCTCATGCAACACGTTCTCATTCCCAACTCCTCAAAAACTGCAATGGTCAATGGCCTTTCTCATAAATGTTTGAAGCGTTTGAAAGCCTTTGGTGTCGTAGGATGAAGACTTCGGTCATTACGGCAAGGCTACGGAGTTACCACAGGTTCATTTTTAGCTATATGGGCATGCAATCTCAGCTCACGTATTAGCTCCTGGTTGTAGATAAATAATCAATATACAATCGCGACATGTTGAAATAGAATTATTTAAAATCATAGGCTACACATAGCCTATACCGAAATGTAACTCAAACTAATTAATTTTATGATTTCAGGTAAATACATTTTAACATGTATCGATTGTATATAATAAATAAATACTGTAATAAATAAACTCCCGTTTAATAAGCTATTTAAATAGGCTATTTAAGATAAATATATACTAGTAACCTAGTATATTAGCTTTAGGCTACCATTAACCGGCCAGGACACCTCTTAGTGCATCAGAGAAGTGATTCTTCTTGAACGAATTACGACTCTCCATGTCGAATAGGGGCAAGGCCTTAAAACAGCATATTTAAGGGTGTGGTATTTAAAATACCATTATTTAACGTACAATCATTCTAATGCTTATTTGGCGAGATACAAACGGTTTCATAAATCACACGTGAGTGCTGCCTGTCGTAAGAGAATATTTGCGCTCAAATCTGCGCTGGTTTCTACAATAGATTGATACATGAGGGCCACTGCGTGCAGATTAGCAGTTCAACAGCAGGAATTCTGATCGGCATTCATAAGGACAGTGTAAAGACCGACCTGACCATAGAAAGAATACAGAAAGAAAATAAAGAAGGCAAAACCAAAGCAGGAAGGTCCCTGACCTCCCGATCAATGCCGAGGTAGAGAAATCAATACGTCTTCATGCCATGTCCAGGCACGATATGCAGGTTATATTCAGCCATGAAGATAAGATAAGAAAATGGAAATAAAAGGAGAAGTGCAGAGGAGGAGAAAGATGAGTTACATTTACAAGGCCAATGCTTCCCGCCTTTGCGCACCGACGCTGGCTCACAGTGACCTCATGCCCCCCCCCCCACAACAATGAGCCTCTAAGTTTCTACTTCAATCAAATGTTCAGTCTTTAATGTTCTGTTCTGTCGCACTCATCCTGCAAATATTAGAAAGTATCATTAGCACAACTGAGTATAAGACACGACTGTACACACAACTTTTAAACGTCTTCCGAGTGAAATGTCTTCGAGTGGCCCTTTTTGTTTATGTGACCCATTTGTAGAAATTGGGAATCAAAAGCGTAATAGTTAACAAATAATCAAACGATTCAAAGGCTGAAATTAAATTAAAGAATTTAAGTAATATACTGTATAATATATACAGTACGGTTTCTGGTTTTTTACTGTCTCATTCATTTGGTTGTGTACTACAGTGTAATTTTGGTTTGGTTCAATTGTTTTCTTTAACTTGCAAAACAATAATTTGTAAGGTTAGATTATACTGTGAAATCGGATGTACTGTAACATATTCTATGTTAGACCCAGACCACTGTATTGTTACATTTTATTTCTTTGTAGAACTGAACTGAACCAAGGGGCAATTATGTGTACCAAACATTTGTGTGGCATATACTGAACAATAATCTAACCTAGAGACTACACAAAGTTCCATGGTAAAAGCAAGGCTTCTATGAATTCAATCTAATCAACAGAAGATACATTTTCTATTTCCTTTTACGTCTTATCTAAAATTAGCTTAGCGTGATCATTTAATGCAACAATCTTGTCTCTAGCACCTTTAAGCCATGGACAAATAGGAAACTGAAAGCCTGCGGGATGCACATTGAGACCTGATGTTAAGCTTAAGTTTGATACCATTGGTGTCCCAGGGATCTGAGAGACACCTAAAGGACACTGCCCACCTTCTGGAAGACATCTGCTGTGTGTCTCATCAGCATACAATCAAGGCCTGTTGTCACCACTACAAACTGTAGAAGAGACAAGCCCATACATATGCACACTCGAAATGGGTGTAGGGGTAGGTTACAGTAATTATCATTCATGATAATATCACAAATAATAAGTATGATAAAAAGAGAAACTACTGCCTTCACTTAAGGGAATAAAAACAGACCTGTCTATCGTGTCTAGTTCATTACGGGTTCTCACTTGTAACAGTGTGGGACATTTACCTGCCGTTTGTGGCGCTTAACTAGTTTGGCGTCAATAACGACAAAATCATTTTACTCACAACAATGTTGCTCAAGTGGAAATTTGCTGAATAAATATAAACTTGAACACGTGGTAAGCACCACATCTGCACATATTTATGATGTGATACAATATCACCCACCCCCCTAGCATGCACACACAAAAATACCTCCGACATGCAACAAAGAAAAGACAAACACCAGATAAATCATAAACATTCACATTGGGCATTCACAAACGGCTACTACTGCTGGTGATGCCACCCTTATACAGAGCATCATGAGACTAGTATGCATGCTGTTCAACACTGGTTTGTGGTTAACGGTTTTACAAGATCAGACTACTAAAGCAGGCCAACAAATACACATACGCACAAGTGCGTCAGCGCGCACATGCCCAGTGCAGGAGTAAAATACAGAAGCCACTTAGCTACTCCTCCTCCACATTGGCGTATTTGACATTGATTGTCATGAGGACTAGAGCTCTGTGACAAACAGCTGAGGAGTCAATGACGACTCACTGAGCTCAAATGGATTCATCAATTGCTACTGAAGTTATCTATATTGAGGAGTTATTTGTCTATTGACCATTGCTACCATACACCATTTGGAACGACTTTCATGAACTACATTTTAACCTACATGCCAAAAAAAATTGCCTATGCATCAATTCTACACTACTGCTAATGACATTTTCTGTTTGCTTCTTCCAGGTAATTTCACGCCATCAAATGCTGTCTTACGGTTTTCAATTCGCTCTTAACACATTACAGAGGTGACAATGAACTAGCAACAGACGACTTCCTACGGCACCAAGGCAGCTCAGAGGGAAGATACAAAGCAATAACAGGAGGTCCTCAGTGACTTTGGCAACCTTTGCCTGCCATTTTCCACATCTGTGGAACAGAATGTTTTTTAATGAAAGCGGTAAAAATAAAAACTCCCCCAAGAGCGCTGCGCTGCATTATAAATTCTGCCGAGCTATGAATATTTGAAGCTTCATTCCTGGATAAGTGTCAGCAGAATGACTGAGTAGGATGAAAATAACTGACTGATGTTTTGCAATAGGAGCCGATGATCAGATTCCCAACATCCTTACCGGAAGTGGGCAAGTAGATAACCTGACGGAGGAGGTTTTTAGGGAATTCATAACATGTGATAATGATCTCCGTATAAAAAACAGGATTACCACATCTTAAGCATTGACATTCCTCACGACAACAAGGAGGTTGAATCCATGAAGGTTGACTGGCGGGCAGATATTTACTGTGCCGGCACGGCGCCTTCCCCCATTGGCAGAGCATCGTGTTTGGCAGTTGGCTGGTGAAGCAGGACCGGGCGCTGCGTGAGCGCCAGTGCCAAACCCACGGAGCCTCCGCGCTGTGTGCAACAGGAGGGATTCTGGCGAAGGCCGGGTCAGGGCTAGCGCTTCCCTGCGACGCCTATCCATCCATAGGGCTTGGCATTCCGTGGAGCGGGGGGGCGAGAGGATGCAGTGTGTGTTTGTGTGTGTGGTGGTGGGTGTTAGGCGTGAGGCTGGTCAAGCGGCCAACCCTTCTCCGATGGCCGAGAGAGGGGGCGCAGCTGCCTGCCAAAGCAAAGGAAGACAGCCGCACCCTCCCTCTCTCTCTCTCTCTCTCTCTCTCTCTCTCTCTCTCTTTCTCATCCGCACTCTGCAGATAATGGAGCAATCAGTCGCAGCTAAACAAAGAAGGCTGCTGTACAATCACCCCGCACACACGCGCACACATGTAATGTATACGGACGCACGTGCGAGGGAAGCAACAGCACCTGCATGCGTGGGCCTTCCTTGTGCAAACATGGAGACGGGGATTATAAGGTAAGCGTCGCCGCTGCCGCCGCACTTTCCAAACATATCAATTGCTCGGTGCGTGGCTGTGCTGCTGTGCGTCCACACGGGCAGGGTCATTAAGAGGGAGGGCTTATTCACCACACAAGGGATTAGGCAGGTGAAAACATTATGCTGGTGATGACGTGTCCTTTTTAGAGAGGGGGGACATTTTATTCATCGGCGCAGCGAAACAGCAGAATGCCCTGCTTGACTGCAGTAAAACATGTGTGTGTGTGTGTGTGTGTGTGTGTGTGTGTGTGTGTGTGATGTTTTCGGCAGCTGGCACAATGCCAGTACTTGGTCAGCCGGGCTGACGGAGCAGCGTGAGGCATGTACAGGCGTGTTGCTGACACACCCTGGCTGGATTCAAACAGGGTCTGACGGCGGCCCACCCTCACATCGCCCATTTAGTGCTTCACATCTCACAGCCCCAACAAGCTGGTTTCCTAGTAACGGTGGGAGAAGCGCAAGGCTTGATGCCAGTTCTTATGCAGCCATGTCCGACGACTGCGTGCTCATGAAACGCTAACTAACCATTGACCATAACTTCAGCAAGTAGAATTCTTTGCATCGGAAGGCTACTTCTCGCTGCTCAAACTATGACCGATGGCTCTCCCTGTACAGCCAGCAACACAGCAACAGCTGTAGTCTGCGCCCGACGCCAGACAATCCCACCCAGTCATTTTCAGAGAAATAATTTGCCCACACATTCGTTGTTTCTCGCCCACTACTGGGCACAGTTCAGTGAAACAGCAATCGTATTTAACCTTAACACGTCGACAATCTGGAAGAATATCGGCGCAGCTGTCTCTCCGCTGCTTTTGAATGACGTGCACGTATATGAGTGCACGTATACCCTGCCGCAGTGCTGGGTGGATAGCAGTGGAGCAGATGTTTTTAGGTGGGGGAGGGTGAAAGTCTTGAATTTTAAGATTGTACAACTAAACTTTTAGTTATTAAAACTAAATATAACACCGGAGTGAAATCTATCCCACCCGGGACTTGAACCACTTTCTCCCACACGAAGGAGAAACACATTACAAGGTCGCCACCAGAAAGTAATAATAATAATAAGTAATAATAATAAATAGCACCATCAAATGTATTGAAGTATTTGAGAGTAAGATTTACGTAATTTATGGCTGCAGTGCAATTGTCTTGACGTCGTTACACATGGTTATGACATAGACTAGACTACTATACTGGTCAACATGCCGTCATGATCACTGGTCAACAACACATGCCATTATATATCTCCCTATTAAAAAAAGAAGCAAACCGCTCTGAAATTCCTCTGCGCATAACTTGTTTAAAACCTATGTTTTGCGCAGGGGAATTGTCAAGCTTTTAGGGGAATTGTTAAAATGGTGCACATTTTAGACTACACATGGTTTTACAAGCCTAAGAGGTAGATGTCTATTTATTCGCTTTTCTGAAGCCAAAAAAGCAAGAGGAGATACCAACATAAATACAAGAACAGGACATCAAAGGTATGGTATCTGATGATCCAAGACGAAAACTAACTTGTATGGTACAGTAAAGTTTAGTTTCCTGTTGTGCGATTATGAGCTCCAGATCGATGTGAGACAAATCCTGGTGCGCTAAACAAATGTCTAAAGCAAGCCAAGATAATGAAAACTATAGGA